>JADDOH010007339.1:0-27760 GCA_016648135.1 Agrypnia vestita | reverse complement strand
CACTCTATCCATAAAGTTTCGATTCCATTTTCTTTTATGGGAATTTTTTAAATTTCATTTTTCGGCGGTTCTAATTTGGTGTCAGTACTTACCTACCCTTGCCAACTATTTTAACAATTATTGTAGTGGTATTAATGTTGGTTTCGCAAAATGTTCACATTGGTTACACTGTTCACAAATATTCTGTGGTTCACAATTTGCGACGCCATTTAATTTTTCAATATCAAATATGTCTTTATTTTGTGGCGATTTTGCTTGTTTATTTTTTACAATCCCGCTACCACGTCACCGCCTCCGACATTGACATCCTCTGATAATATGTTTGTTTCGATATGAAACTGAATATTGACATTTCACAAAGGATATCTCCTACAAAAACGAAATATTTTATCGTCCTTTTGAACTGTCATACTGAAACAGAAAATACACGTGAGTGATTGTATTTTATATTTATATTAATTATATTTGGAATGTTTTATTATAATTGTGTTTGAAAGTTTATTAGAAAAAGTTATTTTACAAAGGAAAACTAATTTACATAGGGTATAAAAGCGAAGGCAGCAATATCCAAAAAATTGTTTTGAATGTAGTCACAGAGGATTACTAATTTAAAATTAAACGAATTCTAGATTTTATGTATTATTTTATCCCTTCCAAAATCTTGTTTCCTATAAATTTACAGGCTATGTTTCCCATAAAATCTCAATACTGTTGACTCATTTGTCCAAGTTTTCCGTATGATTAAAATACAAAAAAAAATTATGGTTAATTATTATTACATCATTATCTTTGTATAACATGCATACAATTATTAATTAAGAGTTATTATTATTTCACTGCTGGTTTTTGAAAGAACAGAACTTCCCACTGACATGTGTAAATGATAAGTAAAATTATTATGTCTACAGATTCAAGTCCAAGGAGATGAATATTGGTGTGACGGATGGATATCTCAATGGAATCCTCAGAACCCAGCTCCAGCAAAGGAGATGAGGGTAAGAATATACAACTATAATCTATAACTAAATATTTTTTAAACAATGATTGCTTGTGTTGTATTTTTTTTAATACACAATACATACATTAATAAATGTTTACAACATTAATAAAATAAATTTACAAAATAAATAATTTAGTTAAAGTATGTTTATGTTAATAAAATTTAATTAAAGATGGACACACTCTCCCACACTTGTTAATTTAATTTAATTGTTAATACCCATTAATTTAATTTAATTGTTAATAAAATTTAGTTAAAAATGGACACACTCATCTGTCATTTTCCAGCGTTGTCAAATTTAACAGATTGTATTATTTTTAAGGTTAAAATCAAGAAGAAGAAGAAAGAAAGCGTTGCTGCCTAACCGGTCTGTAGCAGCATTCTTAAAAATCCATGCAGATGTAAGCATCGACAAAGAGGCTTCACAGACAGTGGACTTTGTAAAATATTATTAGAAATGTAAAAATAATGTGCATAATAATATCGAACCATGAGTACTTTAGTGTATTAAGTGAAAAATGCAGTTTTGAGATATCGGCGTTAGATGTTATAAATTTCTTTATCAAATTGATTTTCAATTATTTGTTTTAGAATTTTTTGAATATTGCAAGGATTTGGATTGCCTCACATGCACCCATCGATAAACCTTATATTTGCGTATAAGGTTTATCAATGGGTACAGCATAATATAACTATTTTATTATATTTTGATTGAGACAAGGTTTTATAAAAGAGATAAATCATTTAGACCTTCCGACAAATCTGGTGTTTTTAGTATATCTAAAATTAGTGTTTTGCTTTCCTGAATGGGAACATTAATGAATGATCTTGCAATATCAAATGATACTAACTTTTCATTCAATATCTTTTAAGGTATTGACTACATGAAATTTTAATTGTATACTTTGGTTGGAGTTATTTAATATTTTTGTAATGATTGAAGTTATTTTGAATGTTGGGGAATTGCATTACATTGGGATACTGCTGATCTGATGGGGCTGTTTCCTTTGTGAATTTTGAGAAAGCCGTATAATTTTGCGATCATTAACACTGTTTGCCTTTTTTCCTTACAAATTAAACTTATGGAAGTTATTGTCCGATCGTCCTGATGAAGATATAATACAGTATCGAAATCATTAGACGTTTAAAAAAAATATGTGTGGTTTTTAACGCTATAAGCATAAAAAATATTAAATCATTTGTTCTACTTTTTTAGTTTCAAACCGCTTGATCTTACTGACCGGTTATATTATTTGCAATGCATTGTAAATGATGTCTTATTGATATCTGTTCTTGTATACGCTTATTTAATTGAAAATAATTATTCTGAACATTGAAGTGTAAAATGACAATTGAAAAGAATACTTTTTTTGTTGTGTATCCAGAATAATTATTATGTATGTGTAATGTATATGTATGTAAGAATCGTTGAAAATACTGTCAACCCATTAGAATGTACTCTGTTTATCATATCTTCACACTTTTGATCATTTAGATGATATTCCTAACCTTTTTTTATTATTTTAAAAATTTATTCTTTAAATAGGAAATATAATAATTTTATATTTCTTTATATATACAGCATTACATATAATTATTTAAAATTTTATTCTAACTAAAGTATCACATATTTTTTTAGTTTCCTCTTAAAGTTGTTATATTATTTACATCTCTAATGTCCCTGGTAGTTTTATGTATAGTTTCGTTGTAGTAGTAGTTTTATATATAGCACTGTGCATGATTAAAATTTGTGATTTTTTTTTAATGTAATCTTTTCATCTTTCTTGTGCAGTGCAGTGTTTGTGTTTGTTTTTTCTTAATACTTCAAAGATGTTGTATCCATTATTAATTTTATACATAAGTAGAAATAGAATTAAATTTAATTATTTGTCTATTATTGGTAAACTTTCTAGCACCACTTTAATTCTTGTGTATTGATTTATTTTTAGTATAATTCTTAATGCTTTCTTTTCGAGTATTGTTATTTTTTCAATTCTTCTTCAACCCAGAAATAGTATACTGCCGCAGTAGTTGATGCGGGGGACAATTATTGCGTTATATGATATATTTTTGCACAATTCTGTTTTGATCTCTTCTGATTCTTTCCAAGGGTGAAATTCATTTTGCTATTTTTTGTTACATATTTTGTGTTCAATGTAAAGTTTAGTTTATGATTTATAATTGCTCCCAAATATTTTATATCGAATTGGGTAGGAATTTATTGCAATGTTTTTTTTAAATCAATATTCGTTGAATTTTTCCTTTGTATATTTGTACTTAAAACAATCATTCTGAATCTAAAAAATATATTATTTGAATGTTACATTTTTTTATCACATCACTTAAATAATATTAGTAATATTATTAACAGGCAATGAAAATTAACTACCACATGAATACGAAGTGTAATCTTATTTTGTATAATCATCACAAATCATTGATTTCCTTTACCTATTAAAATGGTAGCTTGTGGTGTAAATTATTTACCGATCAATTTTACATTTTATTTTCTAAAATATTAATAATTACAAAATATATAACATTGAATTTTTATTTTCTTTGCGAGTTTTGGTATTTAAAAAAATATTAATTCTATGTTTTTGAATTGAATGAATTTTAAATATGAACATTGTTTTTAAAACAAAATCATGTATTTTAATCTGAAATTATGTTCATTATGTAAACATATTCCTGCTCTAAACATGAGATTTTTCTTTTACAGAAAGGTAGTGTGTAAAATTTAAAAAATATTCTGTAACAATATTGACTAATTTAAAAATAATTGTCAGTTTTCTTTGCCAATTCTTTTTCTGACTCTTATTATAGAATTGACGGATAATACATTTTTAATTAAATGTACCATCTTTTATTGTTAAACCTTATTTTCATTTTCAGAAACAAACAGCCGTATTCTGAAAATTGTAATATTGCTATTTCTGTATCTTGACAGTTATTTTATAACATTGTAATGCAGTTAATTTTGACATTTTAAGTTTGACAGATTTGAAATTAATGAATTCAATCAATCAGAAAGCTCTAAAACGTAAATAAACGAAAGTAAAATAAGTTATTCATAATATGTGAATAACTTAGCGTTTGTTTACGTTTTAGAGCTTATCTGATTATTTGAATTCGTTAATTTCAAACCTGTCAAACTTAAAACGTTAAAATTAACAGCATTATAATGTTATACAATAACTGTCAAGATACAGAAATAGCAATATTGCTATTTTCAGAATACGGTCTAAATATTCATTTAATTGAAATAAATAAATAAATAAAGAAAAAAAGGACAAATATATAAATAAATAATAATATCTCCCATAGTCGCAAGATGTCACTTTGCAAATAACAGTTGCCATTCTATTTTGGTCTATATTCTGTGATGACAAACGTCTCAGGAATATTTTCTATGGTTTGCCCATTGAGCACAGACGTAGGCCTACGCGAATAGATGAACAAATCATTTTCAAATATCGTACTTACATAAATCATAGAAAAGAGATGTAAAATATGAATTACCTACCATTAGGTACTATAACATTTAACTTTTACGTACTATATTTTTTTGCTATGAGGGATCATGCCATGAATAAAACTTGGTATAAGATACTGACCAAGGCCATTAGATGTGCAAGGATGTTCTGAATCCGGTAAAGGGGGCGGTATGCACCTAATTTTTTAAGATGATTAAATAAATAAATGCTTCACCAGGGCTGGCTCTATAAAAGGAGGGACTTGAATGGTATGGTCAATGAAATGAGGTAGGGTTGAGGGGCCAGCTCTGGCCACTTTAAGATATTTTTGCCAACTGTGCATCACTACGAACTCAAATTAGTCAGAATCATTTTTTTTAAATTTCCCCATATAGCAAATTAATGGAAAAAAGTACATCAAATTTAATATCATTTTAAAATAGAAACATCAAACTTCAAATGTGTCCAAATGTGCCAGTTCTGGCTACTTCAGTTTTTATAACGTTTCTTAATGTTTTGAATAAAAATAAAACAAGATAGGTAAGTAACTATAGGAAAATTATGAGTTTTATTATAATTATGATCCTGTCGTGCATATAGCTAAAGAATGAGGTAACTTGAGAAAGGTAACTTGGTAATGCCACACTATACCCGGACAGATTAATTTGAAAAGATAAGAAAGAATTTTTTGCTTGTAGTTTTCTGGGGTATTCTGCCGTGTGTATGTGACCTCTCCGACCGATGATACGGATCTCATTGCAAGGTCCATCATCAGGGCTGATGATGGACCCTGCAATGAGATCCGAAACGTTGGCCAGAGAGGTCAGATATACATGGCAGAATATCTCAAAAAACTACACGCAGAAGATTCTGAATGGTCGTGAAAACCTGAGAACATTTTTAGAAAGAAATTTAGTCCCTTTTATGGAAGCGGGTAATGGCATTATCATTTTAATACTATTTTCTGCAAAAGATGCCAGATTAGGTATTTGTGGCATAACAAATGTATTAGATACTCTTCATTCCTTTCCTGAGATAAGTTGTTTCACAACCATTATCATTGTCTTCCGATGCAACAGAGTACAATATTTTTACTACTTTTGAATTTTACTAATGCATAGTCTCTTTGGACTTCTTTCTAATTCTTCATTTTCCGAAGATCTTGATTTGATAAATCCACAACTGTTCCTCATTTGTTGAGTTTTTTTTAAGAATGTTCTTAGGTTTTCACGGATGCTCAGAATATTTTATAATCGAACTAGCCGTAACCCATTAAAAATGATGATACTTTTACATGTCAGTTCGGTTTGGTTAAAAAAAATAAAAATTTCAAATTTTCAAAGATAAAAATGTTCGAAAAAAGCTTTTAAAAAAAATGTTCGAGGAAAAAAATGTCGAAAAAAAAAATTGTTCAAAAAAAAATTACTATAAAAAAGTTACGGACGTTACACGAAGTTACGCGCACGGACGGACAAACGGACAGACAGGCAACGAAATTATTATAATTGGGATATCATCGTAAATACTTAATTAATTATGTTTTTCAAAAAAGGTGGCCAAAACATCCCACTATGTGAGCCAGTTGTGGCCATGTGGCATTTTTCTACTTAGAAATCAAATAAATCATGAAATAATCTTAAAACAATGTTCCTAGGACTTTCATTCAATAGGCTGAATTGATTCGCAAACACAAACACAAGTGATTAAAAAGTTATTTTCACATTACTCATCCACGGGCCCTTATTGTTTTTGCTAAGAATTTAATAATTAACGAGTGTCACCAAGAAGTTCAACCAATACTCAAAGAAAGAAAATGGCGGTACAGCTGTTATTTATCAAAACAAAACAGTTTAAAGAATTGATCAGCATAAATAAAACAACAAATATATTTTCATTGTCTTATTTATACACCGTTGTATGTCCAAGTGGCCAAAACCAGCCCATCAACCCTATTTGAAAAAATGCATAAAACCGAGTACATGCTGTACGGCTAAAATCTCTTAGTAAGAAAAATATTTATTTTCAACAGGTTGTTATTGACATTGATAGACAGTCTTGGGGTATGAAATTCTTCGCTGCAAAACTGCTACCTTCGCCCCCTCGCTACACGGTTCTCCAGTATTTGAAATATTTTGCAATCAAATCCTTAAATTAAAAACAACTTTTCTCCGTGCCACCCCTGAATAGTATGAGATGACTAGGTACTTAGATCAGCTCATTTAATTGATGTATCACCAAACAATACAGCAAATAAAAAATCGGAGTTACGTCGCAGTCACGTAGATCAGTAAGTTACCCAATTTTATGCATCACATTATTATGATGAATATTCCAACTTCAACATCTCGATTTAAAAAAAAAAAACTGTTCACTATGGCAGAAACTTGAGCAATTTGTGCTTGTTAGTGTAATGGTCAAGTCTGGTATAGAAATTTATGTAGGCGGTCATTACTTTGCGAATTATATTGCATTTTCTCTCTGGAGCACACTGCCGAGCTGATCGGAGCTGCATCCGAGAACTGAGAGTGGAGTTTCTCTTTTTCTTTCACTGTTGAAACTTGTAAGATGGTCTCTATACTGTTCAATAATCATGTATAATCTCTTTATACGTACTGTTAGTTTCCCATAAATAAATAAATAAATAACATACAATTGTTGGGTCGACTAGGGGTCAGCAGGGTAAAGTCGGGTAGGTACATTTCTTAACTCCACAACCCCGGAAGTAATGCAGGAATGTAGAATGAAACATATTTTAGCGCTTTTGTGAACACTAGATGTTCACTTTTTTATTTTTTTCCTTTATCACATTTTTATTATCAAAATTATGATCATAAAATTTACAAAATTATACATCAAGAGTAATAATCAATATGGTTTATTTCTTTAAAAATATACAAATTTATTTAATCTAATAGTGAAATATACTTTCCAGCTTTCAGAGAAGACACACAGTGATATTAATCGTTGTCTTTAATTGATTTACGAAATAAATATAATTTTAAAAACTTGTAAATTTACAATGATAGACAAAATGAAATCGACAAGTTTTTAACACGACTTGGACATTACGCGGGGCTTATAATAGCTGTTACAAAATGTAATATAAATAATAAATAAATATTAAACCAAAACTCATACTAGGTGAAATAATAAGCGCAGTCATCCATCCCATAAAGCAAATTAATAGCTAAAATTATAACAATAATTGTCACTGGGTTTCTGAACTGTTATTTTGAAAACGGTTTTACTCAAATGACTTTTCACTCGCGTGGATCCCACATTCACAATACATACATAAAATGTTTGTAATATATAACTACAAACATACGCTTTAGAAGGCCTCCTATATTGCTATGTTAATTTGTGATGAAATTATAATGTATTTGCCATTGAATTTTGTGTAAATATTGTCTGGAAGAAAGGCATTCCTCATCAGAATGTTGGGAGGCAGACCAGAGTTTTTATTCCATCAGAGGCAAAAAAGGTACTCTTTCATTACAATCTAATATTAAAGGCGCGGCAATAGTGATTTCAATATGAATTCTCTTTCATATCTCGGTGAATCTATAATTATATTGTGTCGATACACACTTATATTAAAATATTATGCCGAAAGACCGTGGTCACCTCGAATATCTAGTTTCAACAATAAAAATGATGGAAATTGCATCCACAATTTTTACTTTATTATATATAAAGCGGTGAGAGCTGTCTGAGAAAGGGCATCAGAAGAAAGACAATATAGAGTTATAAAATAAACTGGTAAATATTATCCTAATCAAAATACATAAGATGCTACAAGTTTTGATTCATATGAGAAAGGTAGAATGCGTGACACAGAAACTGTCTCAATCAAACTTATCTAAGTAACCAAACAAAATGTTGGTTGCCTGGGGCCTCTGTACTTCCTTCGCTAACAAATAATCTTTTAAATTTTTGGTTCCATTTTGCACAAACATTTGTGTAATAGGTTCTTGCTCCCCTTAGTAGAATCGGACCAAATGAAATTTCCTTTTAAAACAAACTGTGTCATATTTCCTACAAGAATTCTTTGTAATGTAAATAGTACAAATAATTTTGCGATGCAAATCTTTTCAAGTAAATCTATCGTTCTTGATGTAGGACTTACTTAAAATTCATAGCAAGGGGTTTGAAATTTTTAGATGAAACGAGGGTTTCTCAGACTATTAATGTGAAGAACCGCTTAATATAAAGGATTTTCTAGAAACTGCATCGGCGTGCATTAGATACACACATTCCAATAATGGTAATAAATTTATTTTCAAATCGATTTATAGAATACATGATATAGTTAATTTGGTATACATATTTATATAAAAATCCCCAAGGTACACACACATGGAAATAATTATAAAAACATACTTTTTTAACAATACATTAAAACCTTAAGAGTTAATTATAAATGAATTTTTATTTGGCCTTCAAGTATTGTAATATACCGTTAATATGTCTTCATTACAATTTTTTTAGTAAATATCTACACAATAGACAGGCGCATGCAGTGTCCAATCGATAAGAAATGACTCAAATCACAATGCAGACATCGACAATTTGGAAATTTTAGCATTCAGAACATGTCAGTGTGTAAAACAAAATGTAAAGAAAATCTGCAATAATTTGAAATAAGTATTTAAACGAGTCATATGACGTCATTAGACATTTTATTAGGTTTACATTTTATGACAAAATCATTTATAAATGGCAGCAATGTTTACCTTTTTCTATGTTCTTAGAGTTACAAATAGTGAAAATAGGCATGAATGTGCAGGTCATTCACAAATAAATAAAATTGGCAATCCTATTTTTATATAAATCACAACTTTTTCTTTTCTTTTCTAGCGTTTCTCTGCCACATAAAATGACTTTTAGGTAATACTTTTAACAAAGGTGTGGATGCAATATTTTAACCACCCGAAGTTTTTTCAAATTGAGTTTATTGGTTTTGCGGTTAAATATTAACCAACGGCGCAACTATATTCCTAATATGCTTTCATTCATCACAGAGATCAGAAAAAATGTTTTTTAAAATATATTTTATGTTAAATTTTATCTTGAAACTCAAATTAATAAGTTTCTGCTGTGTATTATGACGATAAAGTATATATTTTGACTTCACTGGTTATGTTCTGTCCACCATTGCTCTACAGATAACATTATAATGTATCTCAGAGGTGAAGCAGCCCCTCAGTGACCCCAGATTAATTCCAGATGTGCAGAAAATAATTATTTAATTACTCAATATTTATGTTTTTAATCACAGAAAATGTGCAAACATGATTGTGAACACCTCGTACATTAATAAATAAAAAAGGTAAACAAAATAAGCACAACAGTAAGGCATGTTATCCACCACTAAAGCGACATGATTAGTATATGTTAAGTGTGACATGTTTGAGTATATCTTTATTATTACTATCGTTACAATTACACCTTGTGAAGTCAATTGACCGTGGCCGCTTCCACGACTGGAGATTCTTCAGCTTCTTTTGTTTCCACATTTTGTGCCACTTCTGTTTTTTCCTCTTTCACTTTGTCTTCCATCTCTGTCTTGATTACTGTCGAGTCTCCAATTGGGACAGATTCAACTGCAACAATGTCCACCTTGCTTTCTTCAGCTTTTGCTTCAAATTCCACATCTTTGATCGTTTCATTTTTAACAACAGCGGGTTCTTCGTTAATTACAATTTCTTGTTGCACTGTTTCTGGCCTTACATCTTCTTCCAGCGGTGGATCCTGACTATCTTCCGGAGTAGCTACCTCCAATTTTTGTTTAATTTCTTCTACAGCTGTGATAGGTTGTTCTACTACTGGGGTAGTAGGTAATTCTACTACAGGCATAGCAGTTAATTCTATTACTAGTGGAGTGGGAAATTCTATCACAGGCGTAGTGGGTAGTTCTACTACAGGTGGAATAGGTAATTCTACTGCACACGTAGCAGGTAGTTCCGTCATTGAAGTAGTGAGGGATGTTTCTACTGCGATTGCAATAGGTGATGCTGGTGCAGGGGAAACGGGTCGTTCTACTGTAGGAGCGGCAGGTGGTTCTGCTACGTGTGCAACAGGCAGCTCTGCTACAGCAGTTTCATCTATCGCTGCTGGAATATCAACTTGATCTACTGTTGCTAAACATCCTTCCGCTTTGGTAGTATCTGCTTCTATTTTCAACCTTTCACTAATTTCGTTAGCTAAAATGTTAGCTGGATTAAGCCTGTCTTCTGTGATAGGTTTATCTTCAGCGATTAGTATTTTTTCAACGGAAGTGGCTAAGGGTTCCTCTACCACTGCCATGAACTGCTCAGATAGAGGCAACGCCTCCACCCTGGGAGGTGACGGTTCCTGTGAACTTTCTTTAGAAGATTTGTCCGAGGACTCTCGGGATCTATCTTCTGGTTTTCCTGTCACTTCTCCCGTGATGGCGCTGGTATCTACAGCTCTTGAAGCTTCACCTGAAATTAACATTCGAAATACATTTACAATTGTATTAAAAATATTTGGAATATATATGTTCATAGGTTTTCAGTCAATGATAGGATTATTTAATATCGGATCATTTTTTGTCATATCCGATATGACGCCAGCTTCAAAAATACTCACCCACAGGGGAGTAACCCAATAGAATAGTATATTTAATTATCTTCACGAACATTTGCAATTGGAATGCATTAAGTCAAATTTAAATGAGTGTTTAATAATTTAAATGTTTGATAGTGAAATTGTAAATCATTTAGGCACAAAACGATTGTAGAAAAATGCTAATTAAAAAGACAAATTAAAACTGATTAAAGATTATTAATAAGGCACGAATGTCGGCCATAACAAAGATGGTTGCTCACCAGGTCTTGATGGACCGGTTCTCGATTGATGCCTGGGAACAAACATATTGTCCACAATGTGGTCAATATTATCCTTCTGGGCGGCCGCTGCATCTGTCAATCGGCCTCTGCAAAAATAGAAACTCAATAAAAACTCTCCTAATCAATGTACAAAATGGCACATCAACAAAAAAATTGTAGCATTCTTTAATCAAGTGTTAAAATTGACACGTAAAAATAATGAGAAAATCAAGACCAACAACTCACTCTGAATCATTGGTATCTAATAAGGAGGAATCCATTTCTGATACAAGTTATTATAATTAAGACTTGCAAATAGCAATGCAGTTCAGCAAATAAATACAATGAAAATTTTTGAGTTAAAACAAAGTATCGAGTTATTCTATTTTCAAAAACATATATAATCTAATGAATAAAATATACAAGTAGTCAACTGTGATATCATTTTAAATGGGGCATTTTTGAACATTATTAATGTTACAGTGAATCTGTTTTTCTAGTGAGTCCATCATTCACTGGCATTTTAGAGAAATTATATACAAGGTCATTCTTATAATATCCAAGCAGATATTCACCAATAGAAATGAATAAAATATTTTAACTAATAAACTTAATACAATTCCAGTGAATTTGTTTCCGAACTGTCATTTAAATAAAATTTGTTCACGATCGCACGCACTTCTTGAAACACAGACAATACAACCATCTTTATTTTGCACGCGAACGCACGCATGAAAAGTATAAAGCCGGCACTTCACTTTGCAATTATTGTTTTATGAATTTAAGAATGTTATATACGTACGCACAACCAAAATGATATCACTTGATAATGGGCCCGATTCTGAAGATAGCAATGTCTGGATCTTTATGTTATATCTGGATCTTGACAGCTATTCATATAACATTGTGACGCCGTCAAATGGGACGTTTTAAGTTTGACAGGTTTGGAATTAATGAATTCAACCAATGAGAATGCTCTAAAACGTAAACAAACGTTAAGTTATTCGCAACAGATGGAAGGGATGTGCACATTCCTATGAATCGACATTTTTTTATTTTTTATTTATTACTTACTTACTTACTTACCATCACGCCGTTTCCCCGAGGGGGTAGGCAGAGAGGATAGAGCGCCATACTCTTCTGTCCTGACATACAACTTTCGCTTCGTCTACATTCATACATCTTCGCATGCAAGCTCGACGGCTTTTATTTATTAAGTTCTCTTAAAACTTATAGTACCTACTTTAATCGGTCGGACGGGTAGACCTCTTTCCATTTAAGAAAGACAATCTAATTAGTATGTGTAAGCCGTGCGTATGATGCGAATTGTTTCATTGTGTTGGTGTTTATACCCGTAAACGCCAACGCAATGAAACAACGTGCGTCGTACGCATGGCTTACACATACTAATTCGATTTTCTTTCTTAAATGGAAAGAGGTCTAGTCAACACAAATGTGTTCCAAAATTATAATAATTTCAAAATTACATCGAAATTTAATTTTAACGTTGTGTATTTTGGGATAAGGTTTATAAAAAAAAAATTTTATGCATCGCATGCTCAAAATACAAGTTAATTCCTTAAAATTATGAATTTTCGTCAATGTGCTAGGTTTAAATATAATTATATTTCACTTAAATATTATTTTACTTACTTAAATATTATTAAATACACTTAAATATAAATAAATATATTAAATATATATATTTCTTGATTTTTCTAACATCTCTTTTAATTTAAGTGATTTCTTTATATTTTATCAAAATCAAAAATCGTGGTACAATATGAGATCCAGTATCATTTTTGTACAAAATGATTGCACAAGATCTTGTACAAAAGCACTTGTGTATAATAAAATATTAATCAGAATCAAATTCGTTTTGATAAAATAATCATTTTCGTGATTTTGGTATTTTAGCGTAAGTTTCGGTACGTTACCTTCGCCAAGCGAATATATAATATATGTATGTTTATACTTGAAATACGAACGTTTTATCACAGTATACCCATAACAGTAGTTTATCTCCGGCCTGTCGGCGAGTTATTAGCCTACTCTTGCATTGACGCTAGGGTTATCACTTTATTTTTTCTTTTAACTCGTGGCGACTAAGATTCCGACGCATAAGGTAGACACGAAACCCGAAAATTTCTATAATTAGTATATCTAGTTTCTGCACTTAAATTGCAAGAACGCTGATTAACATCAACGTAGATTTTTAAAAACTCACAGTCTTTGTGATGATCAACACTCCTTTTTAGTAAAGCACCACAAACATAAAAAAGGCTTTTTTTTCAGGAAGCGCATTTTTTTTTAAAGCGGTGGCTGTGAGCGTGAATAGCACCGAAGGCACGGCCCTTACTGCCGCCGCCTTGTGCCCCCATATTCTATGTCAATGTGTGCGGCACAGTGCGTGCGTACACGGCGCCGAGCACGCACGCACACATTTTAATGGGTAGTGGCCGTTTGTATGAAGACGTATTACTGTTCTTAGTATACTGTGGTTTTATGCTATCTATAGTACGTATTATGTAGCATAAAACTTCGTATTTCAAGTATAAATATACAAAGCGGTATATTGGGACAGGAGTCCAATTTTTACTTATTATTATAATCTAAAATCTTTTTTATGTCCCAAATGCAGAAAAGTTCCTACCGCAAAAATGACGGGACGCGAAATTAGCAAAACCGATTTATCGGTGACATCCCTTAACTCTGTACCCATAGGTAGGTACATATATTTATGTCAAATGTCAAAGATAGGTGCAAATGATATTTAAAATTACAACAAAGGTTTGTAATTGAAATTGTCAGTAGGTAAAAACTTATACGCGTTTTCTTCATATTGACGGAAGCGTTATTACAATATTTTGACCTAATGATATCAATTTCAGGAATTTTAAGTCTCAATATTTATAATTCTGCTACCTCCAAGGAGCGTGATCAGTTTTTTCACCTTCTCTTTTGATGAAGCAAGATTTGTTCTACATTTTTATTTTTTTTAGACGCGTTTCGTCTTATAAGGGCATTACCAATCAATCAATATCTTATGAGATTGACAATGCCCTCATAAGGCGAAACGCGTCTCAAAAATTAAAAATGTAGAACTAAAAGAACAAGTGTTTTTCTTTCTATATCATCCCATGATAGCCAAAACATGACTGACAAAAACAAAATTTTATTATTTAATTTTTTAAGGAATATACTTTAGGAACAAAATTTTATATGGAGTATTAATGTCTTTCGCTTATCATTATAAAAATCGATTAATTATTACTGCTTTGCTGTAGTTTTTTGTATTTCTGAACGATTCTAAGAAGCAATTTACAAAAACTAATGAAAGGTAATACCTACAATGAAGAGGATAGCTATACAGTTACATGTAAATGAGATAGAGCACATTATTGATATTAATTCATGGTAACAATTAAGTTTTTATAAGAAAACTATTGAAAATAAATGCTACATAATTTTGTATTTCTGCACGATTCTAAGAAACAATTTTGTTCAAACACCAATGAAAGGTAATACATGCAATGAAGAGGATAGCTATACAATTTGTTGCAAATGAAATAGAGACTAAATTATTAATATTAATTCTTGGAAACAATTAAGTTCGACACTAATGATATTCTAAAAATGCAGGAGTTCCCACATTACAATCCCTCCCAAAGAATAAATAAAAAAATTAATTATAATGATAAGAATATTTGACACAATAATATTCAATAAATCATCTATTGTCAAGTATGTTCTCTTTACAATAAAACGCTGTAAGATAAATAAATGCACAGGTATACTTTATTTGATCTACGCACAAACAAATTTTTAAAGTTTTTGGTAACTTACACCAAATGCACAGTGCTATACTTGTGCATCATCCTCATTTGATTTGCTAAAACAACAGCCGCTTTAGGATCATGGGACAATGTCAAGTATTCACGACGAAATCTTCTGGGAATTATGCCATTTCCACATAGTTTACGCAGGTCATTATATTTTGCTTTTGATATTTTAAATCTTTCTTTGTACAGTTGTACCAGTAAAGAATTGATTACTGAAGAACTTCGGTGGGATCTAATAATATTTTCTGTGTCAATAATATCTATCTATCAACACAGCCATATTTTTTAGTTTCATTTCAATATTAGGACAGTTTTGTTTAAATGATGCACTTCTAAACTCGTTAAACTTTATTTTATGCTTTGCCGGCAATTAAGACAGCGAAAAGGATTTCCAACCACGTCATGTGTCATCAGTGTTATTTGTTATGTGTCTGTTATACAGGGAGCTGGTCCACCATACTTTACAGGCAGATTCCTGAATAAATTATGAGTCGAAAATGTTCAAATTATGAACAATAAATAGTGTTCTAATATCAATAGTTAGAGATCAATGACTTTCAAAACGATGATGAAAATTGCATTTTTTTCAATATCTATGACTTAACTTCTGTTAAACGTAGGACTATCATTAGACAGCATAGGTAGTGTGACAAATATCAAAAATTTATTTGCTTTAATACAAGTCAAATAAAATGTTTAAAACCCTGCACAAATTTGAAAAATACTTTTATCATTTTATTTGAATTATATTAATGATTATGATTTTTTAATATTCAATATAATTTCATTTTATTTTTTTTACACAATTCAGAAATATTGAAAAATAAACGCAAACTTTGGAGACATTTATTTCATTCAATAAGTATGTTTAATATCATTGTTCATAATTACATAAAATACTACCCTCAAATCAAAAATAAAGTAAGAATCACTGCTATTGCACTTTAATTGTTCTTAGGATCATAATAAGTTAAAATTAAGAATAAGTTAAACAAAACTAAAATATCAACAGTCTCTAATGAATATACATAAATTATTAATACCTATGTATATAGGTATTAATAATTTAATGTATAAAATAAATACATTTTCCAAAAAGAACCGTAAAGAAAACTGACAAAAATTCTGAATGTATTGAATATATTTAGAATAATTATTCTTAAACAAGGCGGAGTTATTAAATGTACAAAGTCAAAATAATATATAATAAACTAAAACAACAATAAACAAACAAAATTTATAAATATAAAAATGGTAAACAAAGCATTATTTTTTTATTATCACTGTACAACATTATTCCAGACTTGTCGACCCCATCTTGGTAAGCTTTTTATATGTGCATTAAACGGAAGATTTTTTACTAAAACTGAAAACTGCAACATCACCTGAAATCAAAATAATTAAAATATTGTAACATTATATATAAAGTCTTCAGTTTTCCATTAAATGAATAAAATAAATCAAAAGTTACCATTAGTTGGGCTGCCATTGCAACATTTCACATATGCATATATTGTGTAGAACTACACATGAGTATACAATTTGTCCAGCAACGGTCCGACTGTAATGCAGAATTGAATGCACCGAAATGTTGACTTAAAAAGTTGTCTTCACAACATTTCTGATTTTGTTGTGTGCTTTTGTATACCTAGATTCGGTGTATTCTTTCCTGGATTTTATGAAAGCATAAGTAGCCAGGACTCTGATGGATACCCACAATCACCTGAAAGTTCAACAATATTTTATGTTATAAATTGCATAAGGCTATTTGAAAACTATGAAAAATCAAACATTTATAAGCATTAATAAAATAATGTAGGTATGCTTAAACAAATAATTTTCAATGTGGCAATTGATCCGCATATATTATAATGAATATGTTAGTAAGATATGAGAAACACAAATTTGCTACGCACTTTTATGAACGGAGATTATTTTGACACTTCTTAATTACGCATTGCAGTACTTTCAGAGAGTATTTCTCAACTCACGAACACGTGTAACTCGAACTCGAATAACAATTCGAAGCAAGTTTTGCAACTCATCCAAATGTTTGTTTTACTATTAACGCAATGGAGTGGGATTTTTTACTCAATGTTACATAGATTTTTAGATACTCCACTATATGAAAATCTAACCTCATTTTTTCAAAATTCGACCAGAGCGGATTTTGTAATTATACGGCTCAAATACACTGTATTAAAAGATGATATAAGAAAGATTGTTTATTACAAACGTATTAATTTCTTCATCCACAGCGTCCAGATGAAAAATCATGGCTAAACTTGTCCGCGTTACGGAGTATTCAAATCTTCCCATCTTGACATTTGACAGATAACAATTTACATCTTTCTCCCTCCCTCTATATCTATCTCATGTAGAAACTTACAGAAACAAACACCGACGTAAAGCTACGTCTCGTTTATTTTTAATTTTTATTATCGTCTATTAAGTGTTGGGATAAAGATCTTAAAGATCTAGACATTGCTATTTTCAGAATACGGATGAATAAGACAGATATAGGATACCTTTGGTTTAGATCCAGATTGAAATTGAACTAAATACATAACTTCAATCAAGCGATGCGAGTTTCGT
This sequence comes from Agrypnia vestita, assembly GCA_016648135.1. Classification (NCBI taxonomy): domain Eukaryota; kingdom Metazoa; phylum Arthropoda; class Insecta; order Trichoptera; family Phryganeidae; genus Agrypnia; species Agrypnia vestita. The sequence continues at coordinate 9,993 of JADDOH010007339.1, read as the reverse complement.
GAGCAGAATTTTTATGAACTTTTCAGACACTGATTTTCTATACGGGTTTTGTTGCGGACATTGATTATTCAGGATAGGATTTTTGCAGGCCAGATATATTTTTGATATTATATTTGAAAAAAATGTTCAAGGTATTTGAATTGTTGATATTTTAAATGCTTACTTATACCTAATGCCAAAAAGGTTTTTTTATCCGTGAAAATCCTGCCCGGAATAATCACCGAACAGTACCTAAGTAATGTTAATCTAAACGAAACCAAATTCCATAATATTACAAATATGCATCCTGGCTCATATGTTCTATAATTGTCAGATGCCTGATAAATATTGTGCTCAAATTTAATATCTTTTATTGTGAGATTTATTTTTCATTTTCAGCAATAAATATAATTTTCATGTCAATGTCACATATCTAAAAAACCCGAGTGCGCAATTTTTCAGCCGACACCTTATTTCTCGATTCGTATTCGTTTTGCGGTGTCGATGTCCTATTTTAATTTAGGAGTTAAAATAGGACCGCAAAATGAATAAAAATCGCCTAGTGAAGTGCCGCCTTTATACTTTCTACGCTTTAAGAATTACGTGTACAAATTGATGGTTTACCGATATATTGTCTATGCTTTGAGTAATGCGCGCATTCGTGAACAAAATATATTTTCACGGATAATGTGTAGTGAATCTGAGAATTCGTTGATTTACGTGTTTTCACTGCCCACACGCTGCCCAACCGGGAAAAGTACATTTCTACTAGTGAAAGTATAGTCTCACTAAAAATGCAAATTCGCTGTAACATTAACACATCTTGCGCAGGAAGGGCATTCGCTCGACTAGCATCTAAGACCCGGTTGCGCCATTAGAAGTAAATTGACCCGAGTAACTCTTTTTACCATAAGCTGAGAGTAAACTCGATTTCGGGTTGCAAAATGTCTTTTTTACCACTGTTAAACCAAGAGTTAGGCTAATAGGGTGCCAAGCGGAATAAACTACAAATACTGCATATGTCTATGGAATTGGATTTATTTCAGTTTTTTACCACTGGCAATACGTACTTTTGCGGTTCAAAATAGTTAAAACAAATGTCAAAGGGCTTTTATTATCTGACATTTGATTTTGGATTTCCGGAGATTAAAAACGTGCAATCGTGTCTCAACTTTCTGGGTAAACAAAATGTATATGGTATATGTGTTCTTATTATTATTCGCAATATTTCGGCATCGATCTTGAGAAATTTCGTGTGTGTTTTAGTTCAACAATGCGCTCGACAAACTTCTCTCAAGAAGAAAAGCAGAGGCTGAAAAGCTGGAGCACTTGCAGGAGAAGCATGCCAGTAATTTGGCTACCCGGCCTTTATTCAGGAGAAGCACGCCCTGTCTATTTTACATGCTGAACAGTCGCACGCCCTGCTGCAGCAGCAATTAAAAGAAAGGCATCAGTTGTGGATGGAGATGACCAAAAAAAATTGATACCTTCTTTTGACCATTCTCCATTTATCATTTTCTAGATATAAATTTGTATGCTTATACGCTACTCATATACTGATCACCTTTTTATTAATTAATTTTGTATTGTTTACGGAATAAATATTCTTTTTTAATAATTTTAAATAAATATATTTTTATCTGCCGCCATCGTGGGACTTTTCTGTAATTATCACGTTCTTTTAACATTGTGTTTAATTGTTTTGGTTGGTTTTGTTTTACTTATGATGAATGGTTTGTTTCTGCGACCGTGCGGTTCCGCAGCAGTTTATACGACTGCTGCGGTGCGGCACGGTCTTGCAAAGTAGTATTAAAAAATGTCAACCTGGAGACGATTGAGTAGGACTGATAAGGAAGCCTTTTTAGAACAGGCCTGGGTGAGCGGTGGGTATCATTCACTTATCATTTTTTGATGGAGAAGTCCAACAACAACTTATTCCTTCTTGTACCATTTTCTGGCCAAAGAAGAGAAATACTGATCACTTTTTTATTTTATTTCTATTTTCATATGTACTTGACTTTGTTTTTATATACCTACTGACTACATCTATTGTTTTATCTTGCTTCTCCATCTCTCTTCAATAAAATAAAAGGAGTTTTATGATACGAATATTTATTACAAGTGGGGAATACTTGCCGTACTAATCTGAAAATAATAAATTATTGAAATATAAATTATTTTGCATAACACTTCTAATTAAATATTTGATTAAAAAACACTTCTTTTTACCTTTAAAATATGATTTTTAAGTGAATACGTTAGTCTCATACACTTTTTCTTTAGCTAATCTGTAATTAATAGATATAAAATTACTTAATAATATCCATTTTCCTCCAGGATGTATTATTTTAATACAGTAGTAAGTATAAAGAAAAGATTCTTACCTTACTCGTAAAAAATATCTCTGACCCTTTCGACATTCGAAACCTGGCAAAAAATTTGACATCATCCCACTGAAAATGATTAATTCGCTGACGATAAATTATCAGTCTGCGTAATAATATGTATTTCACACTCGAGATTATCGTCAGACGAACTCTCATCGCTAAAATAACACGAAATTAAAAGACTCATTGTAATGTTTACAAATTTCAATATGACAATGACAGCGACAAAATTGAAATGACAAGTACCTATATGGACAAATGTCACATTTTTAAATCAGCTGTGAGAGGACGGTCATTTTTTTACCAATTTTTTTATCTTTACCCACCGATATTGGAGAATAAAAAAAGTTACTCATGTATGTACTTTGGCGAGTAAAATATTTTTTACCATCAATAGCGCAACCCATTTTAGTAAAAAAAAGTTACTAGAGTAACTTTTTTTACCTTTACTTTAGATGGCACAACCGGGCCTAAGTGAGAAATGGGTATTACAGTAAAACCCCATTAATTCAAACCTTAATAATTCTAAATTCGCCATATTTTTAAATTTTTAAAACTCAAAAGTCACAAAATTATAATTTCATAGTAGATTAATCCGGATAATTCAAAAACTCAAGTAATTCGTAATAATTTTTAGCACCATGCGCCATAAATAAACACATTTTAGGTGAAATAATTCTTTTTTTTTGTAAATTTGACAAAATTTAAAAAATATTTTGATTTTTTTCACAATTGAGAACAAATATGTATGTCAATATCGGGTACTTTAGTAATAGAAGTGTCGCTGTCTTTGTATCAGCACAATAAATATTGCATTATTGAAATGATTTCTTGGAACATGCAGAAATACGGACTTTTTTTTGTCTTTTACATGAGTTTTACAAATTTTGGCAAATTTCGAAATCGCATCATGATTTTTTTTTGTTCCTTGAATTTCGAATTAACTTTGTATTAGCATAATTCCAAATGTTTTTTTTGGATCCCTTGAATTTTGAATTAACGAGGTTCTACTGTAATACCTTTTATGTAAACTTTGTGTTATCACTTATGGTATCATATTTCATCATATAAGGCAGATATCAAATTACAATACAGTGTAATAAAATCAATCTCCTGTTTTATTAGAACAAAGAATAAGCGTGTCATCAGTGCCTGTGCACTAGCCATTCGGAACTGTATCGGATGCGTAAAAAACATGTTTTTTACGCGTCTCATTTACGTGCACTTGTATTGATTGAGGATGCAAAATAATGCCTATAAGAAAATTTTATTAACCTTCCAGCGGGCGCGCGGACGTAAAATTTACAACAATTACACCTATCGCTTCTCCCACTTTTACCACTTAGTCGCAAGCATCGAGCTCCGAGCTATTCAAGGGTCAGTGTCTCTCTAAACTACAGACGAACCGGGTGTGCTTAGAAGTTTTTGTTATTCATTGATATTTTGAAATTTGCGTTGAAGGTAAATTTTACAACACGCGCCTTAAAGTGTAAGTATATTAAATAAACTACTTTTTTCTATTTATTTTTCATTTATATCGTTTCTTTTATAGCAAAATGTATTTTTTATTTTTATTTAAGACGTGTTTAAGAAGACACAAACCAGAAAATATTGATTCTGATTAATAGTTGGTTAAAATATTTTGTTTTGAAATATATACATATTTAGTGTTCTGTTTCGTGTTTTGTTTAATTAATTCAAATATGTATTTTTTAAAGTACCGTCATTTATCATTTTTCATAACCTTACGCAATTCCCTATCATTTATATAAAGAAAACAACATTTTCACGGAGAAAACCTGTTGACGTAAAATTTACGGCACGCGGCCGCTCACGGGAAATTAATCAACGCGCCCGCTTGAAGGTTAAAGAATATATTTGAGATATGGTGAATTTACGAAAATATTTTTTTTCTCAAAACTGCATTTTTATTGCTGCTGTATGTTAGATTAACTCGCAAAGGTACCCGAGAGAAATGTGTTAATATTTCTATACAACTTACCCATTTTTATAAAATTTTATACATTCGATAAAACAAGTTTAGGGATATAATAAAGTTCTGTCACCTTCCTCTGGAGGGTGGTGGTACGATTGGGATGGCGTTGGTGGGTCTCCGTGTGGGCAGCGGAAGTCCCTTTTGTTCCTGGGGGCTGTAAAACGTGATTCCACTAGGCTCCCTGTACACGGTGCGGCCGGTCTGGAATAAATATAATATATTATAGACATACCAGTATAAATTGGCGTGCGAAGGAGGGTGTCCCTGTCGCGTAACAGAAGTTGCCAGGGTGTAAATTTATTACACAATACATAATGTACCGGTGTCAGAGCCTTTAAAAGAAATTTGGTCGGGCAACACTAAAGAAACGAAACAGTAATGGCGGCCGCTCTATCTGTCAACCTGTCAAACGGTAATATTGGTCCATTATTTGCTTTTTCAGCTTCGCAAAACTTTAATACTTCATTGGCAAATGTTCTTGCACCATCCCAGACTGTTTTGGACATAATAATTCAGTGTATACTGTTAATCAAGATGTCACAGCTCCCGAGCAAATACGAAATTGAACTGAATGACAGGGCAAATGGTTATCGCCGGGTATGGGTGGGACGGGTTTTAGTTCCAAAGTCGCTGTAGGCCAATTTACGTTGGGCAAGCAATATAAACCCATTTCGCTATATTTATGACACAACTACAACTTTTAAGATTTGTTAAATGTAATTAATTTACAAAAGCCGTTATCCATTGGTCAAAACTCAAAAGTTTGGCAGGAGAGACTTGACTCAATCGGAGGGCAAAAAAATGTTGATATTAAAAACTGAGTACACGATACTTACGTTTACATGTGGGGGAGCGTACGTGGGTGCGGGCTGGTGGTGATAGGGAATAGGCGGAGGGGGTGCGGGGTAGCCCGGCTGGGGCTGGTACACCTGCGGAGGGAGAGTGTGCGAGAACATCGCTCCGTTAGTGCTCTGGAAATAGAAACAACATATTGCATTCTCATAAAAAAAAATGTTCATAAATATCTCACACAAAGTAGTAGCATCACAAAGATACTTTCTGAACAAGTCTGTTCTTAATATGTTTGTCCTTTTTAATATTAACGATTTTTACAGTGTTTTCCGGGATTCAGTTATTCTTTAACATAGTGATTTTGGTGAAGGCGGTAGACCTCTTTCCATTTAAGAAAGACAATCGAATTAGTATGATTTACATTGTTTCGTTGTGTTGGTGTTTACGGATATTAACACCAATACAACAAAACAACGTGCTTTATACACAAGGCACATACTAATTTGATTGTCTTACTTGAATGGAAAGAGGTCTACTAATGTTTTGCACAGGCCCTAAATAATAATGATTTAATCAATATACGGTCTAGGCAGAGGGATGTCCAGTAGAATGGGGTAAAATGATTACATTATGTATTTCTCAGTCTCACAGGCGATTAAACAAAATTTGAATGGCATAAAAATAACACACATTTACGTTGGGGAAGCAGTATGAGGGAGGAAGGAACGTGTTAATGTGTAACGCAGGGTCCTAAAGGGTAACTATGCACAATTTTAAATAAACAAAGGAATGGAGCAGAATGATAAGGTCCGGGAATCGGAGAAGAATGGCCAGGTGTAGGAATTGGTAGAGAACAATTATAAATTAATGATTCTTCTGCGCGAAGCAGACTATTGTGCTGCCCGAGAGTTAGTTCAAATGGTTTAATACAAATGAATACCATCACTTATGTTCCGGATGGGAACACCTTTTTTATGCGGCTCAGTAGTCTTCGCTGGTGGGGGAGAGATCGCCACCAGAATTTGCAGTGAAGCTCGTAGTCCGTGGATATGCCAGAAGTCAAACGCCGAAGTAGTGCTTTTATCGTATTAAAGTCGAAGAAAAAATCCGAAGCGAAGTCCAAGTCAGAAAGCAGTGGTCACAAAATTCCAAGAAAGCAGAGTCCAAAGTAGGTAAGCAGGGTCAGGAAGAAAAGGCAGCAAGAAGATTGTCCAAATAGCGGTTCTCGTACCGACGCGTGGCGTATCAGTGGTACCCGCTCAAAAAATGCATTTTATTTATACAAAATTCAAAATTTCACAAGATTGCGTCATAGCATATTACAGAAACCAATGAGATTGCGTAATTCTGGGAAGGCGCCGCAGCGCTCCCAGCGGCCGAGCGGTGAACTACGTCATTCGCGGTTGCACAATTTCACCGCGCGGCAGATTTCATATGACAGATACAAATTAATTCATAAAAAATGCATTTTAGCTCCCAAGAGACTAATACTGTGTTATTTTGTAATAACAGACCTAGCAGATGATAATAACACAGTTATTTGGACGGGCTGGGTCATACAAGGCCCAAAAAACTAAAATTAAATTTGCCACAACCGGCTCAAATTTTCAAAAATTCATAAAAAATCAAAAACAGCATTTTTACAAGTTTTGCTATGACAAATGTGATTTGCGCATGCAAGCGCTCATTTTAACAGTAATTCCAAAAATTTCAGGTAAATATTTACTGAGTTATAGGCATTCAAAAAAGCGCCAAAAACCAATTTCTTTATTTCACTCTCAGGCGCGCCTATATCATTCCACATGTATAAAAATACATTCTCCAGACAGGCATTCAGATAAGGACTGCAATGACACTACATAAGTAGGAATTCGTCCACGGTAAGCCGCTCTGATTGTTGATAAAAAATTCAACTTTTTAATATCCTCCACGGCGAGCCGTGTGCGCAAGCTTACCGCGACGTGGGCCCGCAAACAGGCGACTACCGTTTCCAAATCGAGAAAAAACCAACATTTTTCTCACGGTCTTCCAGTACTCATTCATTTCATGCTGACCATCTCCACGATGGCGCCCGGTGCAGGCCTTCGGGCCCCCGTGGAGGGTATCCCATATACGCATCTCAGACGGGGGCTCGGAATTGAGTACTAGGCGTTAGAAGTTATAGCCGGTCAGGTAAGTTTGTAAAATCTCTGAATATTCAAAAAACATTTATTTGCCCGTCGGCGGATTCAACGGCGGAAAGAAGAGACGAGACCCTCTGCAGCGAGACTCGTCTCCCGTGTTGGCGAATATTGCGTGCCACACTCATGCCCATTTAGTGTTGGCGAACATCGCGGGTACCGCGTGCCACACACATACTTTACTTTGGGGCGTTACATCGCGGAAGAATCCCTTCGGCTCAAACTTCTAACCTTTGTCCACGCACCAACAGGTGCCAAATAAAAAATTATTTATTTCCATTTTATTCATAAAAATTCATAAAATTCCAATACATTTTCTCATCAGAGATTCAACATAATGCACATGACAATATTGCATACAAAAAAGGGCGCCAAGCGCTGCTTCCTACAAGACATCAACATATTTTAAAAATATTTTCATAACATATACAAATTCCACACATATTTGTATCGACACTTGTAGCTGGAAATAACATCGGCAGCCAAACAGGCTGCATCTTTCATATTCATTCAACAAAGGGCCAATCTCCGGTCTAGTGTCCGGGCGATGTTGTTCTACAGCTAGTTGGAAGCAGTATGCGCGCGCGGCCCCCCTCCAGTCGCGGCAACAGCCGCTGGGCACTGACTTGCGCGCGCTCCAAGCGGCAACCCGATTTTCAGTGGCGGCATACACGCCTCGTCTCCAATGCAATTTTCTGTATGTAGCGGCTGATTTATTGTGGACACGCGCCGCTCATAGTGGTCATGTTATGTTCTCATTTTTTACATGGCTCAACCCTGTCCGTTCCATACTCCCCCCGTGTGGCCTGCCCGCACTTATCAGGAGGACAGGGTATGCTGCCAGCGCCCTTATGCTGGATTCCCCTTCAGCATGATTATTCTTGTGGCTGGTCGAGTATAATCGCCCGCAGCTGTGCGTACTCGGACGACTCGAATTTGTCCATCGGGCGCCGGGCGGGCTTCCAAAATTCGCCCTCTGGGCCATGTGTTGCGGGGCAGCGCGGGATCTGCGATGACGGCCATCTCGCCTTCCTTAATTGCGGGCGCGGGCTCCTGCAATTTATTTCGGCGCGCCAATGTCGGCAAGTACTCTTTCATCCACCGCCGCCAGAATAAATCGGCCATCTGTTGCGATATTCTCCACTGTCTTTTCAGGCATACATTTTCATCTAGCGCCCCGTATACCGCCAAATGTGAATTGCGGCCGGTCGCTCCCAGCAACAGATGGTTCGGCGTAAGTGGCGCGTCATCTTTCGGATCAACCGATACATGCGTCAACGGACGGCTATTCACAGTATATTCGGCCTCAGCCAACAGAGTCCTCAAAGTTTCTTCCCGCGGGGCCCGCTCCTTCAAAGTAGCCTCCAACGCCCGCTTCACGGCGCGTACTAGGCTCTCCCAGGCGCCACCCATATGTGGGGCGAGGGGGGGGTTGAAGTTCCATTCAACCCCGCTCTCCGCGAGGTGCCCATGCATCCGCGGGTCCCTTCTCAAATCTTTCAGCGCGGCTGCCATCTCTTTTTCCGCGCCTCGAAAATTGGTTCCATTATCTGAATATAGTAGGCGCGGATGCCCGCGCCGCGCTGCCATTCGCCTTATAGCGAGTATGGCCGAGTCTGCAGACAAAGACTCGGCGATTTCCAAATGTACGGCGCGCGTTGTGAGGCATGTAAATAGCGCGCCGTACCGCTTCTCTCTTCGCCGGCCGATAGTCACCTGCATTGGGCCAAAATAATCGAGCCCACAATGGTAAAAAGCGGGAGTATTGTAAGCCAGTCGGCAATCTGGCATTTGACCCATTAACGGCGGTTGCGGCTGGCTTTTTCTGTTTCGGCACGCTTGGCATTCATATTTCACCCGGCGCACTGTGGTTCTCAATTTTAAAATATAAAAATTCTCCCGCACATCTGCCACAGTTTTCTCAGTGCCCGGGTGATTTTCCTTCTCATGATAATGCCTTATCATCAAGCGGGCATACGGGTGAGAGCCGTCCAATACTACCGGCGCCCTCAAGCCGGCCGGTATTTCATGCACCGCGGTCTGCTCGAGCCGCGAGCCCATCCGTATCACTCCATATTCATCCAGGCGCGGCGTCAGTGGATACAGCCGGCTGGTCCTTGGGACGGCTCCACCGCGGTGTAAAATTTTTATCTCCGTGCCGAACGCCTCCGCCTGAGAATGCAATATCCATGCGCGCTCGGCTGCTATTCTTTCGTCGCAGGTGACATCTCGGCCGGACCGCTCTTCAGCGCGGCGGCGGCAATTCCAAATGAAGCGCCTTATCCATGCCGCGGTGCGCACCAATTTTGTCCATGATGAGAAGCGCTTTATATCGGGCAATGCTCCCCCCGTGGGCGTTCTTCCGGTCACCAAAACAACATCTGCTCTTTTTTCCAGTACTGTGTTATCTGGTTGCCGCCGGCGGCTCTCTTGCGGCCACGCCGACTCTCCCCGGTGTAGAATGTCAGGGCCGCTGAACCACATACCATCAGCGGCCAAATCTGGGAGTTCGCCGTCCCGTGTCCCAATATCAGCGGGATTATGTTTAGTGGGGACCCATCTCCATCGGCGATTTTCGTCAATTCATCAATCTCTCCCAGCCGGTTAGCGACAAAAGTCGAATACGCCCGGGGGTCGGTCCGCAACCAGCATAACACCG
>JADDOH010007338.1:0-12358 GCA_016648135.1 Agrypnia vestita | reverse complement strand
AGGACAGAGAGGTTTCCGCACAAGTCAGGGGGCAACATCGGGAGGACCTGACAAGGCACATAAAAAAATAAGAAGAAGAAGGAGCGCATTATGTAACCATTATTTTAACAAAAATAAAATAAAAAATTGCCCTCCCGTAAGAGTTGAAAGCGTGGAGAACAAAACTAGATACGTTTGTATCTTAAAAATAATTATGAAAGTGTATATTATACTACCTGTCAAGTGAATCAATCATTATTATCTGAAACAATGTTGAGAGGAAAAAAGAAATGATTGCGTGCAAAATATCAATAATTACAGCTTCGTCTTGTAATCTTCCGTTAATGTTATCAAGTGTAAACATCGTACAGGCCTTGCATCTCATCTCAGATAATCTATTGTTTCATTTAGATGCAAAATCATGCTCTTTAACTGGGAATTAAACGATAGGTCAATGATTTTAACTAAATCTTCACAGCATTACATTTTCCATTCATCTCAAATAATACAAGTATATTTTTGGAGAGGATTGAGGTGTTCGGTTATCAATTTGAAGAAGTCCTCCTTTACCATACGGCTTTATCTGCGCCGTATGAGACGTGTCGTAATGTGTATAAGTGTTGTGTAAGGATGGCAAGAATGGTAAGAGGCACACAGTTACAGTTAATTATGAATAAAATGACTTAAATTAAAATGACTTATTCACTAGGTTATAAATTTCAATCACAAAGTTTCTTAGTTACGAGCGCAAAGTGCCTTGATGGTATTGTTCACGATTTGTTGGCGAATGCATCACTATTTATTTCATTCGATGCAGAGTCGTGCTCTTTATCAGGGAATTAATCCTCAGGTCCATCGATTGCAACATTCCTTCAGGGTTCAATATGGGGGTGGGTGGATGATTTAAAGACCTGCAAGTGGTAGGTGAGTGCAAAGCATGCTGGACGACAAAGGCGACATATGGCATTCGGTCATGACTAGAGCCTCCAAATATTCGTGATTCCAACTATTCGAATATCGAATAGTTAATGATAATATATTCAAATATTCGAATACATTCTTAAATTTTTTTATAAAGGAATAATTTACTTTGGATGATAAATAGAAATGAATATATTTTATATATTTAAAAAAATATATAATAATTGTAGAGAATTTATTTATTTAAATTTTTTTAAATATATGTTATAAAAAAACAACAAAAAATATATTGAAAAATAATGTTGAATTTAGAAATACAAATTAAAAAAAAACACAAAATATATTTCAATTTTGTGAATATACATATATGAAAACAATAAAAAATTAGATACAGACGAGTCAGTATTCTCTCGATAACTGACAAAATTTTAGATATGTTTATATTATTTCATATCTCTCACCCCATGTTCAAGTTTTTTAAAATTATTTTGTATATAACTTCTTGTTTGTCGGCTCAAGTATTTATGAAAAAGCCGACTCCATCGTTGACTCCACCGTAAGTGCTTATTGTAATAAAAATATAAAGATAAGCATGACTTTAAAAAAAAGGCAAATGCGAAAGACAAATTACGACGTTTATATTTTGATGTCTGACTTCATTATACAGTCCATAGCGGTATAAACTGAAAACCCTTGCAAATGACTTTCAGGGTTCGTTAACCTTTGTTTCGTTTGGAAAAATATTAAAATCTTATATAAATATGAACGAATACTTTACGAATATTTTAAAGTATTCGAAAACGAATACTGAAAAACAGGCGAATATATTCGAGTTTCGAATATTCGGATTGAAGGCTCTAGTCATGACTCATGACTGGTTATGAACTTTCAATTATATATAAATATATCTAAGACCACTTGTGAGTATATGACTGCACGACTAGTTTCGACAACTACAGTTGTTGTTATCAACGGGTGATTATATAAACTAAAGCATATGAGTAAAATTAATTATTTAAGGTACTGATAGAGGTGGGTGGAGTTATGTTTGGGGAGAGAGGATTAGCTGGGGGTGGCTTCTTAGTTAATGGGAACAAAATGAGGAGCGGTGAAAAATTTTGAAATATTATGTTATTGATTAGAGTTTTATTAGAATACATATTTTGTCGTATTTCTAAATTTTCGAGATTTCTCATATTTTTTCCTTTATATTTAACAGGTTGTATTAGTTTAAGTGTATGGGAATGGAAAGAGTGATTAGTGTTAATAATGTGGTTAGCAAATTCTGAAAAATAATTACCCAGCTAACCTCCTCCCCCCAAACATAACTCCACCCACCTCTATCAGTACCTTAGATAATTAATTTTATTCTTATGCTTTAGTTTATATAATTACCCGTTGATGACAGCAATTGTAGGTGTTGAAACTAGTCGTGTATTCATAAACTCACAAGTGGTCTTAGACAAGTGCTATATTTATATATAATTAAAATATGTCATTCCACAAAGTTAACGCCAATTCAATAAATAATATGAACTTCCGAGTTTGCTTATGACGAATATAGGACCATTGGATTGGGATGGTGATAAAAATTATTCATTTTTTGTAAATTAACGTAAAATCAAGTAGCTTTGTTTTTGTGCAATAATATCTAGCATAACTAGTTTAAGTATTTTTTTTTTTTTTATGTATTTTTTTAATGATCCCTACCTTGCGGTTCACCCGAGAACTGTGTATCCACAAAAAGATGAGCGTTATTAATTTGCTAAAGACACTGCCCTATAGAAGTCATTAGAAAAAGGACTGGTCATACTATTTTAAGATGATCTTCATAATAAGTTCAATTCTGATTATTCTTTTCTGCCTTTTCTAGCATCGAGGGGATATGAAAATGTTTCCGATCAGTTTAATCCTATTTTTTAAAGGTGTTTATTTAACTCTTTCAATTATTTCACCATTTGTAACTGTCCAGCTTACTTCTCAAATGCTCACAGTCGCTTTATTCACTCGTTGACTCCATGCTCCAGAATATTTTTAAGAACAGTATTTTTGTTTTTCTAGGTTGACCTAATTTATTATATAAGGTATTGTTAAGAACGCATTGTATTACAATTTATAAGTATTATTACATGTTCAGTTATTATATTTCACACTCGAATATAAAATAACTGTACAAGAAGTAGTTAAAATGATAAAATATATTATTTATTATTCATATTTTAAAAAAATCTAATTTGTTAGCTGATAGTGTCTAACACATACAGCTCGTCTCATCTGCAGATTTAGTGCTGAATAACAGATAAGCCATGGAATAAATCTTAGGTAATTTGGCATTTAGATTATAAATTGAGGCTTCATATATGCCACTAATGTATTTGTAATGATGATACTCTCGTTATGTCGGCTCCAATGGTCCGGCGGTAAGACCTCTGGCTTCCTGTTCCAGAGGTCACGAGTTCGAGTACCGCCAAAAGGATTGTAAAAAAGCTTCCACTTTTTTATTTAAAAAAGTCTTTTCGTTTTTTAAGTCGAGTGTTTTATTAAATTACTCGTACACGACCAAAAATATAATAAAATCATTCATCCAATTTGATAAAAGTCCCGTAAAGAGGGTTGCCAAGTCATATTTTGTCAGGAAACGAAATTAAACTGTACAGACTTGAACATTTTGTAACGTTATGTTCAATTATCTTTATATTGGGTTTGAAATATTCAATAAAAAACTAACCCTTTATTAAAAATCCATAATTGTCTAGGTAGCGACTTTTACCCTGTTTTATAAATTAACAAAAGTTTTTAGATTTTATTTTCAAAAAATAACACGAGAAGAGTTTGTTAAACAGATATACACTTTTTTTTCAGGATAACAGATAATTTTTAATATACCAACCAAAAAGTAGCTTGGTGATGTAATGGTCAAGACGCTCGCTCAATGATCTGGTGGTCGGTGGTTCAAGCCCCATTCTTAGACACTATAGAACAAACGTTTATTTTATTTTAGTAAAATAGTAAGAATATTGACATGACACGCATTCATCTCTACCTAAAAAGAAAATAGAAAGAACTTACTCATTTTTGCAAGCGTAAATTTTAGTCCGAAATAGAGTGTAATATAATAGGAGTCGAGATATGATTTTTAAGAAACCGCAAACCAATAATAATAGACTCGATTAATATAATTTAATATAATTTAATATAATTAATATAATTTAATCTCGTGAATATAATTTAATCACGATGTACCTATTACATCAAACTGCCATTACATTGGATTCAGCGTATTTTAAGTTTGTTTGAAACAGATAGCAAAGGTACCAAAGAGCCGCATATGTGTAATATACATATGTACATGAATATGAATTTTTTAGGAAAAAAAGGTTCAATATATTTTTATAAAAATATGATAAGAACGGCATCCATGCATTGCTAGCGAACAGCTACTTATTTTTAATTAATTATATGATTCTAAATTTTCATGCGTTATTCTGCTACTAAGTATATTTTTTATTATATTTACAGTTGAGAATGTTTGTTCGCATATAATATGTAGAACCAAACATATAGAAACACAAGAAGTATATTGCACAAAAAGGGTTGTGCTATATCACAAATATCACACGACTCATCACTTGCAATCGATATTGCGGAAACCAGTTTAATATCTTCGACTGGCTGCTTCTTTATTTTTAGTCATAAAAAAGCTCCTCAGTTGCGTTAACAAAGTACTCTTTAATGAAATGCCATCTGTGAAATAGTTTTCCCCATTTCTCCTCCTCAGAGATCGCAAAGCTAGTATGATTGGCGATATTTGTACTATGTGTCCAGTACTGTGTCAAATACGGAACACGACTTTTGATTTTGACGCTGAAGTTCTAAGTTTATGACTGAAGAACCCCAAAAGTCTATACAAAGATGTGGATGCGGCTCGCGAGCCGCTTGTTCCGATGCCTGCCCTAGACCATTCAAATTGAATCCAATATCTAATTTATAATGTAGTCTATTAAATGCAATGATCTGTTGCTGATAAATAATAATATTTTACTTCAGGTACATTTATACTAAAAATAACGATTTCTAGTCTAAAGAGAGAAATCAAAAGCAAGTTTAGATAGTAATAATATAACTACCGTTGGCTATTAGCTGTTGATTCAATTTAGGAGCTATTATCCACTTATTCTTCGCGTCTATTTTAATTTTATTTGGCGAACAGAAAATAACAGATAAATGAAGACATTATAAAATAATGACCTAAAATGTCCGCAAAATAATGGACATCTTTTCGAAGTATATAAAAAGTATGTGACCACGTTCTTTGATACTATGACGTTGGGTATTTTTTGGCTAAACTATCATACACCGCACTGGACCGCGATGGACACAATTGTAGTGGTGGATGTATAAGGTGACGCATAACATAAGCGATCGGTGTCTTCAAGAGCTAGGCATCTTAGGCAATTTTAATAGAAAACGTCACACTTTTCGGTTAACTGCAAAAAGGGTTTAACAACAGATTAACCATTACAAAAAAACAAGCTAAGTGAAAAGGAATTTGGAACAGAAGACCCAAATAAGCAGAATTATTAAAAAAAAAAAAATTAAAAACAACTAACTTTTATTAAGTGAGTAAAGCCTCAAAATACGGGAATAAATAGAATATACTGTTTAAAGTCATATCTTTATATAAATAAATATAAATATTTATAAATACAAAAAGCGTAAATATTTATTACAAATTTAAAACATTATGACTTTATTAATGTTGAATATTTCTTGATTTCCTTAATAATAATTCTAGATAATGAAGTGTACTTTCTATGTATAAAAAAACATAATATGCGTACATATAAATATTCATAAAAAATTAGCGCCGCCCAGGACACTAAAAACGATATTTTGGCCGCGGGCTGTCGATTAATTAATATTTTATTAATTATTTTAAATAATGTCCAGTTTATTACTTTTAAATAATAACAATGGTTAAGTTATTGCCCTAAAAATGCAGTCTAGAGTATACATTCTGATATAAATGAATAATAAAAACCCACATTTTCGTAAAAAAAAAAACGCCGAAATATGCATTTGCAGTGAATGTCCAGCCTTCAAAACAAAAAATAAATATATGGGAGTTTAATAACTTGTATATTATCTTTTGTTTTTGTTGCTGTCAAAACATCTAATTTTTATTTTTAGTATTCGTTATATCCTGAAGAAGGGACCATCGGCCCCGAAATATGTAGTGTTTATGCAGTGATAAGCATTGCATAAACAGACAGATATGTCTACTTCCATTGCAGAACAAGGTGATGCAGGTATAGCAGGTAATAGCAAAAATATTCGCCAATAATTAAGAAATAAAACGAAAGGAAGGTACATTTAATAACATTCATATTCTTAATCTATAAGGCTTTTCTGAACTAGAATCAATTGTCAGAATGCGGTCCTCGGATTTTGCATACTCAAGTACCTCTGGCCCCTGGACTAATAATAAATGTTCACTTGTAAAAAAATCATTTTCTACAATGTTCATCAAATAATATGGATAACAAATGCAAAAAAATCATTCAATT
Source organism: Agrypnia vestita (assembly GCA_016648135.1). NCBI lineage: Eukaryota > Metazoa > Arthropoda > Insecta > Trichoptera > Phryganeidae > Agrypnia > Agrypnia vestita. Next base: position 5,891 of record JADDOH010007338.1, on the reverse strand, counting down.
CTAAAAAAATGGTTAAAAATAAATTGAAATGAAACGCAATTATATTTACATTTCATTTTTGATTTCGTTTAGTTGAAAATACATCAGAATAGTCGTATTGAAAATTTCTAAAATACTTTCACAAAGTTTTTCAGTAATTTTCTTAATAAATAAGAAATATATATCAATATAAATTATAAAACACAAAAATAAAACAAACATGTTTGTTCCTGCTTCATTAAAAGAGTTTGCCGAGATAGGTATCTAGGTAATGTTATATATTTTTAAAACTCGTTTAGACGATAAAGCCATAACATTAGAAGCGTTGCGCTGTGAAGGATGAGCGATATACATATAATTATTTTTTATAGAACCAAGTCCGATAACACGGTCTGGTTACATAAAAAACGCAATTTCAGGGCTGCCCTCAGTAACGTTTAACGAGCGTTATTTCGACATCGAGTAACTTTTGCATTCGTTAGAAAAAAATGTATAACCAAATTCAAAAGATTTAAAGTGCATTTCTGTACAATCAAATCATATATGTACAAATCAATAACACACTCTTATTACACGTTTTCAGCTCGGGGGAAATTTTATGAAATTACGCCACCAAATTACAAAGTACAAATTTTAAAAAAGCACACATTGAACATATCAACTTTTTAAATAAATAACCAAATTTGTTTTCATTTCATGTGTTTTTTTTTGCCAACACGAAATGTACTAATAAAATTAAATAATCGTAATTTTAATGTTCTGGTTTGTGTCTTCTGGGGTATTATGCCGTGTTTTAACGACCTTTCTGGCCGACGTTTTGGATTCCATTGCAGGGTCTATCGTCAGAGCTGATGAGTGTAAGTGAAAACCTTAGAAATTTTAATTTTTAAATTTTATTTAATATTACTTTGCGTAATTTTTTTGATGTGTAATTTTTCTCTGTGAAATTTTAATTGTGGAAAAGCAAATTTAGTTTTTTCACCGAAAGTACTTCCTAGTACCTATAGTTAATAATTTGACACTTGCATAATTTTTTTGCAACCTTTTCATATACGTATATATCTAGTAAATAATATAAAAATAAATTTCAAATTTATTTCAGTAAAGTCTATTGAATATTCAGGAAATAATTAGCACCATTTAATATATTGTTTCTCCTAGTTTTTAATACTTGTTTCTTCAAATTAATCAGTTTAGGGAGAAAAAATAATATCTGACGAAAAATCATAAGTGACATGTTACATTTCTAAAAATCTTTATTATTTTTTATTATTCGTGTGAGCTGCCAGGGAAAATGATGAATCTGTATTTTATTGACATATCAAATTTGTTAAATATAAATAACTTAATTAGTAAACATTGCACCCGCGTCAAGCGGTACGTACGTTCCCCGTCCTTGCCCAGTCTAGGCGGTGGCTTAGATGTTAACTGGGCAGAGATGGGATGCGCAAGAGCGAGCGAGACAGAAGATGCTAATTAGATTTGTAAGATGTAGGTGAGAAGTTGATTCAATGATTGTTATTTTTTTCGGAAGTCGTACTTTTCGAATATTAAAAAAAACGCCAGTTGAATGCGGCCGTCAGCCGTCTTTAACCCTACTTGCAGTGAATTTATATATAGAATTATTAATAAATCATGCAAATAAGGTAACATTCCGAATTATGGTAGGTAACGGTGGTCGTGTTCGTTCACCGGTTATTACATTCAGCAGTTTTATTCCGTTAACTTGTGTTGGAGCCGCCTCAAATATCAGTTGATATAGTCATTTAACTGGATATATATGTTTTCTTCAGTTTATAGGATGCGTGTCCACGGATGAAAATTTGCTCTTGAAACTATGCTTCGTCGTCATTTGTCTATTTTATTATTTATTATTTATTATTTATTTACAGAGAGCAAAATGACTGATTTATGCAGTGTTATTATTTTTCTAAAAAAAGTTCGTCATTAAAATTTATATAATACGCTCTAATACAAGCAAAAATATTCAGAATTTTAAATCTAGGTATTTAAAAATTACTTATTTTTACTCCCTTTCTTTTAACTCGTAGCGCCTGCTTGTCTGCCGAAAAACTTTGTCTTTTTTAAAACCTTTTTCCGTGATCCAATCAAGCTGAAACTTTTCAGGCAGATTCATGGCGACGATAAAAATAACCTTACAAATTTTCGTTTAAATAATTATGGTATAATTTTGGATTTTTTAAAAAATTGTATTATTTCTTTTATCGCCAGACTCAAGCCCGACGCGTGGGATAGGCGCGAAACCTGTTTCAACTAGTAAATTAGAAAGGGAGTATAATAAAAACTTGGCTTTTGTGGGGTTTTTTTTCCAAACATTGGTTGACATATTTCTGCTCTTCACAACTTCGCAACTTCACAAAATCTACACTACTATATTGTTTCTACAAATAAAACTATAAATAAAAAAAAGTCTATTCAAAATTGAAATACATTGTTGGTCTTATGGTAAGGATACTCGCCTCGCGATCCAAAGGTCGCGGGTCTCACTCACTCACTCACCTCACTCCAGTCTAGCAAGTTAGTCCTATTTTCATAGCACAAGCGTTTAGCTTAGTTTGAAAATATTACCTACGAATATTGATGTGACACGTATTCTGTGTTCACATCTCTATTTTTTTTTAAATTAAAAAAAAATGAAGAAGACTCTCCCTAAAGTTTTTAGAGACATCATTTATATGCATCAATAAAGCCCGATAGTACTGAAGGCACTATCGGGCTTTCTGTGCTTAAACACAATGAAATACATTGTATACGTACTGTATTTCATTGTGCTTAAACGTGTATAAACAAAGATTCATTCATCCTCATCAGTGGCGCAACAGCGCGGTGTGGGCCCTGGCCTCCTCTGCTAACTTTCCACTCCGATTTGTCGTCCGCTGTCCTTCTGCACTTCATGGTGATGATTAAAGATTGCCTGCTAGATCCGCGATTCCACGCGTCCACGTCCGTATGGATAGCAACGAAACTATTTACCATAAATAATTTTAAACAATAGCGACTTCAACTTCAGTATATAATAGCGACTTCGAATCTGTCACAATTTTCAAATGTGGAATATTATTGATTGAAACTATATTAAAAATCAAAATATTAAAAAAATCTTATAATCGATATAATACGGTATTTAAGATTATAAAAACGTTTTATTTCTTACCATTATTGGCAGGAAATATTGTCTTCTCTAGTCTAGTACTTATATTTATATATAGCAGAGGCGAGCAGTGGGAACCTCGCAGCATGACTTTTACGTAACCAATTATTTGGAAAAAAATCGGAATACAACATTTATTTCGTAATATTCTTATCAGAGTTATTATCATAGGATTCATATTTTGATAAATCATAATAATAATTCGCATCAATATTTGATTTCTTTTTTTTTTTCAAAATATACGTTTACAAAAAAGTCATGCTTCAAAATTCCCACTGTACGCGCCTGATAAATAGGTACTATATTTATATCTAATACCTATATTTTAGTCGTGTGTTTCATTATTACACATTCTTCAACTTCTCATCTTCCGAACCTATTTACAGGTATATGTATATACCTTTATAGGATGTAATATAGGACTTATAATATATGTAGGTAATATATATTATATTTTGTATATTTTCTTTTGGGATATAATAAATAAATAATATTCTAGAGTGGGCTGACATAAACACATGGGTACATAAGTATCTATATTATGGGCTTGAAATGAAATTTTGTTTAGAGAACCATTTTTTAAATCATCAGTAATAAGTTCAAACTTAGCTTCTGCCCATATTCACGTCACGAGATTAATCTCAGAGATTTAGTTGAGATCTATATCCATGTACTCGTGTTAAAAATTGGTAGAAAGAGGCAAAAACTCAATCTCACAAATTCGTCTTAAATCTTTATCTAGTTGCTCTGCAAAATGTCTAGTCGTTTAATAATTATTTTAATGTAGTTATAATAATAATAATTAAGGAATCATTGTTAATATTATTTTTTTCCCATTTCGTAATTTTTATTATCAAGTTTTTTACATGCGTGTATAAGTGGAAGAGATTTCTTGTTGTTTAAACATTCCATTTATCGTTTTTTTTTTTATCGTAATTTATTTATTGTTTGAACATTATCTTTGTTTAAACAATTGAAATGATATAAGATCCTATGCGGCACGACCAAGCAAAACGTAGGTATTACTGACATTTATTTGCTCGCGAGCCTGGAGGTACACCGCGCTAAGCAAACACCATATTACTATTATTGCCATTCAATGCAATCATCTCCTCGCTTCCTTCTTCCCACTCACAATTCCATGTACGGACTTATCTGAGTGTCAATCTAGTGCTCTTATAAAATATTATATGAAAACATGTTAAATTATATCTGCCCGGCAGTGTGGCAGATTAATGTTGCCATCAAACATATAACATTAAGGCGATCGTCTAGCAGAACGAGCAAATTTCACCATTTTTTCCAATATCTTCTCTTGCGTTTTTTATTACATTTTTGTATGGAAATATCTCATTTAAAAAAATTATTCATCAGGTTACATATATTTGAAATACGAATATCTTATTAAAATGTCATAAACTAAATTAAATAACTGATTAATAAATTACCAAACCTTCGATGTTTTAAAAATGAAGAAAATTGCTCCACTTTGTGGGCCTTTTATGACTGAACGGCATGTGAGATGTCTTTTTTATTCAATAATATTACAAAGTTAACGATTATCTTAAATTTGTTACAATTATAGAAAAATCTGTTAATACGTTTACATGCAATTTATGTTTTAAAAAATACTGTTTTTTAAATTATTTTTCTTTTTTGTGAGTTTTTTTCGATCCTTTTAAAATAGTTTATAACTTTTTTCTTTAATAAATTAAAGGAATAGACATTTTTATTTTAAAATTAATACAAAAAAAATCAAAAAATTATTCTCGATTTCAGATTTTAGCTATTTAATCAAGGCACTGCGTATTGTGTCATAAATACGTTGCGTCTTGATTAAATATCTAAAATCAGGAATATCGACAAAGATTTTGATTTTTTTTTGTTTTTATTGTAAAATTATAATATCTATTCTTTTGACTATTGAAGTAAAAAAGTTGTCAACCATGAAAAAGAGTTAAAAAAGACCCACAAAAAAATAAAATATTTTTAAAAAACAGTATTTTTTAAAACATAAATTGCATGTAAACGTATTAACAGATTTTTCTATAATTGTAAAAAATTTAAGATAATCGTTAACTTTGTAATATTATTGAACAAAAAAGACATCTCACACGCCATTCAGTCATAAAAGGCCCACAAAGTGGAGCAATTTTCTACATTTTTAAAACATTGAAGGTTTGGTAATTTATTAATCAATTATTTAATTTAGTTTATGACATTTTAATAAGATATTCGTATTTAAAATATATGTAACCTGATGAATAAATTTTAAAATGAGATATTTCCATACAAAAATGTAATAAAAAACGCAAGAGAAGATATTGGAAAAAATGGTGAAATTTGCTCATTCTGCTAGACGATCGCCTTAAATGAGAACGAGAAATCATTAAGTGATTACCAAAAGAGCAGCTATATCTACGGATAAACAAAAAAAATTAAAATACATCGGTCAAAAATGTAACCGTGTATGAAAATATCATACAAATTCACATAAGTAATCATTTTTTTCAACTCTCAAACTGTATTTGTCTGGATGCTTGCTAATCACTACGTAGACCTATTTCCATTTAAGAAAGACAATCGAATATTACGGGTAAACGCATATTTTTAAATTTTTTTTTTTTATTTAATTTAATATTAGGTCCTTACATATGATGTAAGGATGATACGTTTAGTATGGGAGGAACATAAAGCCGATTTTTTTAAATTATAATATATTTATTTAATCAAAGTATGT
>JADDOH010007337.1:0-80477 GCA_016648135.1 Agrypnia vestita | reverse complement strand
CAAACACGTTTTTTTACAAGGTAGTGGTGGATGTTTCTCTACTGCATGAGTGTCATAAACTCGTGTGTAGGAGAGGAGTATCATTATCATGGTTAAAGGTGGTTTTCCTGAAAACTTGGCTCCGCGAATTTCCCCATCAGCGGTCGTTCGGCACTGTTGGAGAGAACTGGCGGCGCTCTTCGTCAAGGGGAGGTCGCCCAGCTGGCTGCGAGGGTAGAGCGACGCCTCCGGGCCGGCGCCCGCGCCGCGAGCTGCCGGCCGCGGCGGCCCAGCGGCCGCAGTCTCCTCCGCGCCTCGAGCTCCGGAGGCCGCGCGCCGAGCCCTCCCGAGATGTCGACAGCCGACACGTCTCCCGAGTCGCGCGGAGCTCCAAGCTCGCTCGTTAATTACATTTGTTTCAACTCTTCGCTAACGCGTGTGGCGCAATAATTTGTCATCGTGCGAATATCCATTTCGAGTGCATTACGTAATTATTCAAATTTGCATTGGTCGTACGTTGGGTTTTGTGTTATCTGTTTGTACTGTTGAGGCGATACTTCTCGAGCGTTTCTTTGTTTTCAAGATTATGTAGTTTGCTTCCTTTATCTTTAAAATCTTGTATGATGTGATCATTTTTATTCGTTTTTCGACGACAAAATAGTTTTTCGAGTTAAATAAAAATAAACTATCAGCGTGTACTTTATATTGATTTTATAATAACTTAGTTGTGTCCGTCCGTCTGTGATTTCATCCGAATTCACGGCTAAAAAAACGAATTTTTGAACCCCGGGCCACCAAACCCGAACCGGCCGCTTCGCGCATGTCGCTACCGCCGCCTCTCCGTAGACCGCCAAAAAGATAGCAAATACGCGAATCGATGTTCCGTCATTTTTGACGGGTTACAGCTATTTTATTTATTAACACCCTTGTACGGACTTTTACATCGCTCCGTTGCATGTTTATGTGCGCGGGAATAACGGCGGTTCCTACGCATAGTGTATACAATAAGCAAAAATTCGATTCTCATTTTACTATCTTAATCTATCAAATTTAATCTATATTTTCGGATAATATTTAAAAAAAAAAAGAATTTTATTTTATATTTGCATTTTTTTAAACGAAAATTTAACTTTTTTAACATTGTTCAAAAATATTGAGTAAATTGGATGGTTTAAGATGGTAAAATAGGAAAATCGAATTTTTGCATATTTGACAGTATATGTAGGACTGTGTCGATTACACATAAAAGCAATCTAAATGTATAATGTAGTTTATATAACACATTATTTTGATAAGAAAATAAAATTGACAATAAAATTAAGATAAAAAGTAAGTAAACTAGGCATATTTTAAATGTTGTTATTTTTTAAAAGAATATGGAAAACTGTTTCAATGATCTCATTCGATTCGTATTCTCACTAACTTTACAAATTCCGTCCATGGTACGTTTAAAAGTCAGAATACGTCATAGAGTCAAATAAAATTCAATCATCTATCGCGTTACGAGCGACTTTATTTTTTGGACAATATCAGTAAAAGTACGAGGGACAAACGCGACGTTATCAATTTAATCATACTTTATTATTCACGATTAGATGAGATATTCACCATCGATTGGCGGTAGATTTATTACACGTCGCTCGGCCGGGTAAACGCCCACTTGTTTGCGTGAACTTAGCGCACCCAGAGTGCAGGCAGTGCCCGTTGGAAGACTGATCAACGGGGCCAATTAACATTCCTCCACATGGCCGCTGCTGATATGGTATCAAGTGCAGCGCGACAATAGTCGGCGGTCGCCAGCCGGTGTCGAGGCGAAAGCGAAAGTATTCGGCGGAGGGGCTCGGGACACGAGTCTCTCTTCGCTCGTGATGGATGCAGTGCATGTCGCTGACAACCCGCAACATTAAATGCCAAATGCACGACAAAATTTGTCTAGATCCGCGCCGCGTGACAGAATGACGGACTGCTTGCGAGCACTTAAAATTCCGCGTGCGCGCGGCGGTAATCGAATCGGCGCGTCATCGAAGAAATTTTAATCGTATTTTTAATAGGATAATTTGATTTGCCCGTTTGAATAATCGAATAACTCTTTACTTGCTCCGTCCTTTCTTGTTTATTTTTTATGTCACCTAAGATTTGCTGACGACATAGTGGTTGTAAGTAATAATATCAAAGAACTAAGTATAATGCTAAAAGAACTACACGAAGCTACGAGCAATGTTGGTCTTAAGATGAATATAAAGAAAACAAAAATTTTGAGTCCAGAGAACTAAGTCATCACTATCAATGATAATAATATTGAAATAGTAGATGAATATACATACCTAGGACATAAGATAAAAATGAACAAAGAGAACCAAACAGCAGAATTGCCAAGACGAATAGGAATGAGCTGGGCTGCTTTTGGCAAACTCAAACATATCTTCGAGAACAAAGAGATCCCAATTAGCCTAAAAAGAAAAGCCTTTGAATCGTGCATACTGCCAGTGATGACGTATGGATTGGAGACTATGGCCCTTACGAAGAAAAGTGTAGAAAAGCTCAAATGCACGCAACGACCCATGGAGAGATCCATGCCATCCTAAGAGATAGAATTAGAAACGACGAAATTAGGCGCAGAACTAGAGTAGTGGATGTCATGGATCGTGTAGCGAAGCTAAAATGGCAATGGGCAGGACACGTTGCAAGACAGGATACTACAAGATGGCCTCCCAAAATTCTGAAATGGAGACCTTGAGAAAATAAAAGAGGCATCGGAAGACCTCAAAAGAGATGGGCCGATGATATTGTCGCTGTGGGGGGAAAGAAATGGCTACAATTAGCCAACAACAGGGAAGAATGAAAAATAAGGAAGAGGCCTGTATCCAGCAGTGGAAAGACGAAGGCTGATGAAGAAGAAGATTTCTGATGCGTTCTACATAGGCATTGACTTTATTAACTATGTAGAAGCTTTAAGAAGACGAGGATTTCTGGAATTCTTGGAATTAATTAATCTCCTTATCCTCGGGATCTTTTGGATCCTTATTCACCGTTTCTGAAATGTATTTGCTTGTTTCACCGGTGAGAGCCGCGGTACACGAACCACTTCTTGCAGTCGTATGGGCCGCCAAAAGGTGGTCGCGGTGCTTCACTTATGAACTTCGTTGTTTGTCATTCTCCTTTTAACACCACAATGGTGTTGGTGGTTACGTAACCGCCAGCCTTCACGACCAAGCAAGGTTCCGCAAATAAACTAATGTCTACATTCCAGTGAGGACACAATATATTCGTGTGATTTTCTCAAATCAGGGTGTTTTTGTGATGTTTCGCTACAATAATTGGGCCTCGTGGCCTGTTGTAGAGCTTAACAAATAAATTTGTATTGGTGGTGCAATATGTTTGGAACTGCTTTGGTATATATAACATGTATTAATAATAAAAAGTTATGTTCTACATTTTTAGTCGCGATTATCAGATTTTATCAGTTTCTCATTTATTGCACATTAGACCAACACCGCAAACTACGCGGACCTTATCAATTGCGAGTGAACAAAGGCGTGACTTGAACGATGAAAATGGCGAAAATTTCGTGTAGTCACTCCACGTAAAATAGAAAAGCGTATCTCTTGCATGATTTTACACATTGCACGTCTTCAAATACATGTCGTGTCTTCTTCTTTCTAATTATCTAATTTCATCTCACATTTTTTACAAATCTTATATCAAAACGCAATGCTTCTTCATTTGCTAAGGATGGATGCAGGTCTGGCCGTTAAACATTTGACGTTTCCATCAAGAGCCAGCTATTTAGTGATCTTATGAAACTTCCTACGGTTTAGAAATGGCGCGTGAGATCATTGATAGTCAGTTTGTGAAAATAAATCGTTTCGACATTTTGCGTTATTGTTCAAAAATTCAATTAATTTGTTACACTCCACATAGTCGTCCAGGTTTTGGATATTGATGGTTACCTTTAGTTATTAATTGATACGGTTAAACGAAAACAAAGATAATCTAGGTGAATATGAAACATTAATTTTATACTGTCCTTCAGGACACATCCTTCGGGACCTCTTTCAAGGCATCTCTTTCTCATTTCATAATTTTCTTATCTTGTAACAAAATATTATTTAAGTGAACAATTTTAAACATATTTTTTTAGAATAGGTGGAAAGGATACCGCACTACATTTAAGATAGGATGTAGCCACTCAACTTGTATCCTGGGGAACCTTGAATGTACTGCAACATTTGTATTAGATCTGCTGTTTGCTGTTGCATTGTCCACCAAAACGTGGTCAGTTAGAGTTTTAGATTAAAACCGCAATTTTACGGCTCTTATGTTTTATTTCCCTCGTCTTATTTTATCCAAACTCGTAATGGTTTATTTCTCCATCCGAGTGTTATTTAAAACACCAGTTACGTTGAACTGTGTACCTGCTAAAGAGCGGATTGGCGACTAAGGCCCGGTTCTTTCAAGTTGGATCAAAGTAAGCGTTCGTTTAAAGCAAGGCTGCCCAAGCTTTTAGACAGTCGGGGAAAATTGACGATTTAAAAATCTCAGGCGGGCCACTGACCACTAACGGTTCCTATCTTTATTACTTTTGTTAATAATTGAAATTAAGCCATAATTATTAAGGTATTGTGCAACAAAAGAAATGCAATATTATGATATTATTGTTTATAAAAATAATAAAATAAATAGCATCTTCTGCCAAATAAAGAAACAAAAATAAAAATTCTTAATCCAAATAATTGGTACAATTAATGTGATTTCTGAAATCGTTTATGTTTTAATAATTCACATATGTTAGGCGTCAGATCAGATGTTGACAGTAATAGATGTTTTATGTAATTAAGATTTGAAATCATCTTTTCACAAACGTATGTTGATCCGAAACTACTTAATAATTGAAAGGCCAGGTCACTTATTGTACCAATTTCCAAAAATCTACAAATTTTCCCCAACAAGTTTGAGTTTTTTTTATGCAAAAAGGTTTTTAAGTGCAGAGTGATTTTACAGTTCAGTGAGTTTCAGCTGAATATTTGCAGGATAACTGATTATATATAAGTCAAACTGACTGTATAAAAGAATCACAAGAATTTGTAAATTTTCTTTTATACTTTCAAAGTCCTGGAATCAAACGACTGAAATGAGCATCTAATTTTAAATTCGTACTTAGTATAATCGATAGTGGCGATATCGAGCTTCTCTTTCAAATCTTTGAGTGTGGAAAAATGGTGAAAATTTTCGTTGGCTAAATTAATTATAAACAAATTTAATTAAACTTTAACTTATAGTCGGAAGTAAACAATCTTTACCTTGTAATTTGAGATTCAAAATGTTGAGGTAATTAGTAATGCCAACAAGAAATGCAAGATCACCCAACTTGGATTTATTATTAGCGGGCCACTTATAATGCGTTCTCGGGCTACATTGTGGCCCGCGGGCCTGGGGTTGGGCAGCCTTGGTTTAAAGCATAGATTTTTGCGTTCTCCACCAATCAGACGATCCGTTTTCGTAAATATCTATGCTTTAAATGAACGCTTACTTTAATCCAACTTGAAACAACCGGCCCTAAGGGAAGGATCTTTCGTTTAAACCATTAATTATTTCGTTTTCCATCAATCACACAACCCGTAGAATTTTACGAAAGATTACAATAATCCAAGTTGATAACAACCACTCCAATCATAGTTTTTATGTTGTCAACACATGTTATATCAATTTGTATTTTTTGTAGCTTATTTTAAAAATAATATATTTTCTTATTAAAGTGAAAATATTAGAAATTTTAATAAAGATGTGTATCCGTTTAAATACCCACAAATCTAAAAGAAATATTTTTCTCTTTCGTAGCATATTTTGTTCCACAATTTAATCGATAATTATGTCTTTATCAATCTTATTCAATCGGCCGTATTCTGAAGTAGATTTTCATTTGATGAAATTTCAGAATACGGCCGAATGTGTCTCTCTCTTTTGATATAACACAATCGGTTTCAGAACGTCGCAAACTGTATTTTCCCGGCCCTACACAGTCATAGCTTTCTGCACGTACAATATTTTAGAAGAAATGGTATGTTGTAGGATGCGATGAAAGTTAGTGCTTATTAAGTTTTTTTAATTTCCCATGAATTTTAATATCATGTTTTGAGATTTCTCCGGTGTCTCCTCTTCCCGGTCCGCCCTTGGTAACTAGTGTGATTTTATTTATTTTAGTGGTATAAATAAATGTTATTTTATCAGTACTCTGGTCCATATTTTTACTCCCTTTATATTAACTCGTGGCGTCTGCTTGCTTGACGAAAAAACTTTGGATCGATTTTTAACCCTTTTCCCGTGATCCAATCGAGCTGAAACTTTGCAAGTAGATTCGTGGCGACGATCAAGAAGATCTATCAAATTTTCGTTAAAAAAATAATAATTGTAGTATAAGTTTGGATTTTTCAAATTTTTAATGGTTTTTTCATACAAATCAGTAAGTTGTATGGAGATTCCGACGCATATGGTAGACACGAAACCCGAAAATGAGAAAGGGAGTATTGTAAAAACTTGTTTTTTTTATGGGTTACTTTTTTACAATATTACCCGATAAATGTAATCCGAGCGTATGGCGTGTGCGCGGAGACTACGATGTTATAGTGTGCCGATAATTTCCGTTGTGCGGTTTTTGTGATAACGCGTATCAGCACTCCCGGTACACTCCCTCGAGCGGGGGCCTCTTTAAGTTTTATTCAAATCTCGCTTCGCGGTTTCCCGGTTTGTTGCACGTAACGCGACACCGTAGTTTCAAGGTCAAAGCGGAGTCTCGAATATCATTTGTTCCGGATTTGTAAAGATTTTCCGCTACCGGGCCCGTTAGCGCCGCGCCGCTTTATTTCGACCACCCTCGAGCGATGTGCCGCGATACGTGGTCTCATTTTACACGGTACATGTGTATTTTCCTAACCGGGTAAACGATATATGGAATCACCTTGGTGGGAAGTATCAATTCCGTCAGCCACTGTATCGAAACAAAAGTTGGTGACGACGCATGTATGACTGGGTCGTGAGTCTTCACGGATGATGACGTATTATATGCCTTACCTGGTGTCCAGTGTTAATCGCAGTTGAATCAAAGATCATTTAATTTTTAAGTTATTTACCTCTTCCTGCACAGACGAATTTGCTGTGTAGGTTTACGCTGTGTGGGAGACTAAGGGCCGGTCTTATAAACGAAAGACCAAATTTCCGTTAGTCAATCGACAATATACTAACGGATGGCCGTTCGTTTATAAATGTTACCGATGCTCGTCTTATAAAACTTTTTTTACCGTCCGTAAGTATCGCAATATCGCACTGCTCTTGTCTATGATTTTAGAGCTGTCAAAGGCGAATTACATCCTTTTCTGTCTAAAATTTCTCGCTCGCATCAGATTTTTGGGATACTTCCCACAACACTACATTGGTAATAGCCTTTAAAACCCCAACTTAGTCTGAGCACCTAATAATATTGATCCTAGAGCATAGAATCTCGAGGCAACAAGCAATTTTGTAGTTGGTGATAATGTCAGATTCCTACTGATGCGCCTTTTTACATTGTTCCCAATATCTTCTAGAAGCTCATATAAGCTCTTGAGCAGACCTTTTTGACAAGCGAAAGCGGTAGATAAAATCTGCGTCATCTAAAATATTAAAATAATCCACTCGTATATTGAACATTCTTTGTCGTCGAGTTTGTTCTTTATCCGACGAACTTGAAAAGCTCGACATCGTTATGTGAAAACATTTTTCCTTGAAAATGTAGCTACAGTCAGCACGGTATATATGTACATATTAAACAAACAGCATTAAACGCAAATTGACAGCGGACCTAACCTTAAAAAATAATACGTCAATCTGTCATACTTCTGTCAGTTTCAACTAACGGACGGTAAACTGGTGGTTCGACTGTCGGTATCGGCCGTCGGTAAAATTTTACTAAAATTTGATTAACGGATTGTTATAAGACGAAAAAAGTGACGTTTGTATCAAATTTCAGTTTATTTGGTCTGAAATTTAACTAACGGACGTTTATAAGACCGGCCCTAAGGAGTCGGTACTGTGTGATTTGTAGAAAGGAATCTATTACCGCTACGTTGTGTCCTGCACCATAGAAATTATGTCGTAGAAACGATGAAATATGCTTTTGAGATAAAGAATAAAGATAATATCAAAACCTGAACATTAAATATTTTTAAAAACATCGAAAACATTCTCTCTTTGTTTATTCATCATCGATAAAACGATCGTTTGATTTCTAGATGTTAAAATAAATAAATACCTAAATTTGTGAAAAATGCAGGGAAGTCGGTTTCAGGGAAAATATTATTAATTTTCTCCTGAAAATAATCTTCATTATCGCTTATCAGAGTGTGATATCGAAAGTACGTTGAGTCGTAGAGCCAATATCGATATCTTATCTCTTCTGAGGATTCTTCACACTGCAATGTAGACGAGTGTTTTATGTCTTTGAACATTTCAATTTAGTTTCATAAAGTGCAAACAATACAGTAGGTCTACTACTAACGCTCTCAGTTAAATTTGACAAAAGTGTGCATGGAAATTAATTATTGCGACGATTGTGTAATTTAAGGACAATGGAGTAAGGTGACCGAAACGGTTGAAAATCGATCAAAATCGCAAGTTCTGCAAAAATGGGTGATCAAAATGAAACCAGCCCCGCGGCCAAACAGACGAACGGAGATAGTGACAGTGCTCAAGACGGCAGTGAGAACGAAGCGTTCACCGATGGAGATTTTGATGACTCCGAAGAAGAAGACACCGTCTGCGTGAAGGAAGGCGATTCGAAGAATGTTCCTTGCAACGAAGCCATCAACCACCAGACGGGCGCTGGCCCGCTCTACGACAGCGTCCATCTCAGGGACAAGAGTAAAATGAGCCACCTCGCTGTGAAGAAGTCGCCAACACAGGAGAAGCATGACGCCTTTAACTATTGCGCGCTGAACAATGGAAACGATGACTTGACCATAGTCGGAATTCTCGGAAAGGACCACGATAGAGTAGGTTGACCCAAATATTTTGTTATTATTTTTATCTTTAATTCATGACGTCAAACTGAGATACATTTTTAATATCTAGATTCATAATAAGTGTCAACCGACTCACGGCAGAATCTTCTTTTCCAGTCGGTTCCCTCATTACTGAAAATCTTCTCCAATCTGTTCCCTCATTACAGAGAATCTTCTTCTCCAGTCGGTTCCCTCATTACAGAGAATCTTCTTCTCTAGTCGGTTCCCTCATTACTGAGAATCTTCTTCAGTCGGTTTCCTCAGTACTGAGAATCTTCTTCTCCAGTCGGATCCCTCATTACTGAGAATCTTCTTTTCCGGTCGGTTCCCTCATCACTGAGAATCTTCTTCTCCGGTCGGTTCCCTCATTACAGAGAATCTTCTCCAGTCGGTTCCCTCATTACAGAGAATCTTTTCCAGTCGGTTCCCTCATTACTAAGAATCTTCTTCAGTCAGTTTCCTCAGTACTGAGAATCTTCTTCTCCAATCGTTTTCCTCCTTACTGAGAATCTTCCTCTCCAGTCGGTACCCTCACCTACCGAGTTTACTGAGGTTCACTGAGAATCGTAAACCCCGTTGAAGAGAATCAGAAAGTTGTGATCTGTTGATGTCCTTGACGATTCTCCTGCACCTTTCTCCGTAGCCTGCGGTTTGGAAGTAATTGCAACAGTATATATACGCCAATACGTCATCGGTCGGTTTATCGAATTGGGAAACACTCTTTTCTAGTGATGCAACGAATACGTCGCCGAATAGTAGATATTACCGAATATTCGTATTCGCCAAATATCATCATATTCATTAAAAACATAACTGAATGCAACGCAAATTACGGTTTAACTGTGCACCGTGTATCCGAAAACGCCTACGCACTCTATTATCGGGGATTCCTTAAATGAATGGATTTGTTGAGTTCTCAAACTGTCAATTGTTACTAGTTTCACAGCATAATATGAGTTCTTTCATCTAGCTTCGTTGGGTTATTAATAAGGTTAGGTGCTCATTTCATGTAGTTTTTGTTTTTTAATACGTATTGTTAGTTCCATTTTACTTCCGTTGTGGGTAAAAGTGTTAATTCTTATAAAATAATTTCAAAATCTAATAACATGACCACGTAATCGTGAAAAAAGTGATATGTATTTTTGACCGTTGGGAATGTACAAATAAACAGATAATGAAATCGTCTAACGCCTGAGAAGTTACAAATGTTGTGCTTTTTGGATAAAAATTTGCCGGTGGTAAATTTTAATTATTAAATCTCTTAGGGTCGGTTGTTTCAAGTTGAATTAAAGTAAGCGTTCTTTTAAAGCATAGATTTTTACGTTCTCCACCAATCAGACGATCCGTTTTCGTAAAAATCTATGCTTTAATCGACCGCTTACTTTGATCGAACTTGAAACAACCGGGCCTTAGTAAAAAAAGAACAGTGGTGTATTATTTATTACCTTGTTGAATTATTCGTATTCGCCGAATATTAGGTTTGATATTCGTATTCGTGAAAGTAATATTCGTTGCATACTACTCTTTTCCTTACTGGTCTTCCACTTTTTCAGCTACCACCAGCTTCTCTCTGCGGTCATCGATGTGTTCGAATAATTGACGGCAGAATATTATGGAAGAAATTTTGTTACTATTATTAGTTAATCATTTTCGGCTCATAAAACATAGGAGAACTGAGGAATTGCACCAAATCATAGCGAATTTATTTTAGCAATCGTACAATCTATCATTCTTGCTCTAGTAATATAGCCGTCTCTGTAATTCTTAAACAAGCAGCTTAAAATTGTGGTTTGAATTGAAAAAAACGTGTGTTCAAGACCCGTATACTACGACACCAGTCAGCAGCTTTCTGCAATTATTTTCAGCGATTTATCTCCGTAGAGTTTAGGGGCATTTTAAATTAAAATTTTTATTACAATTCCAGTTTTACAAATTCCAATTATATATTTGACAACCGCAGTACAATTTGTCTGTTGACGTCTTTCGAAGATTTTAATATTTTAGGTTAATAGAATAATTTGTTCTGCCAACGTGTGATAAAACATAAGTGTTTATTTATGAATTTGTTTGTTGATAGATTGACGTTGATCGTTGAAATTTGATTACGAGAATATTAAATAGAGGTTTCAGATGCGACGGGTTTGACGATTATTTTGACTTAATTTTATCGTTTGAAATTTGTTAATTCGTCGTTGTATCGCGATTTATTCAATTACGAGTAACGCTCCTAAGCGTGGTGCGAGAACGGTCTTCCGAGAGCATCGCGGCAAAACCCTCGCGCCTGTACGCCGACGTTGCCTGGTGACGGAACAAACGGCTGTCTCAGCTTGAGGTTTCGTCTCTGGCGCGTTTGATTCGGATCGTTGTATCTTTTTGTTTCGACCGCGATGGATACACCGGTCGCCGCACCTGCCGCCGAGATCGGGCGGTCCATCAGGCTGCTGCGTCACGGGCGTGTTCAGTCAGCTCTGGCGGGCGGTCCACAGAGTCCGCCCGCCGCCCGACCAGCCTTTTCTCGGCCGCGGGTGCCGAAGAAAATTACGGCGTAACATTATTTGCGCTACTTAATTGCTCGGCCCAGTTCTACATTTTACTGTAGCGCATCTTCTCACTTATCGCGTAAGACAATTGGCGCCTTTTTTAATTTTGTTATCTTTACAACTGTCGTGTTTTCGTCAGTGGCGACCGTCTTATACTTTTTCGCTATTTTTAAATACCGCGATATAATTATTTATTTCCTGAATATCTGTACGTTCTAACAATTTGAATGTTCCTCGCGATTTTACTTTCATTATGTTTAAACTCCCACTCATCTATGCAAATATGAGTAATGCGGAGACCAACAAATTTCCAATGTTGCTCACCGGAGCTGTATTGGAAATTTTCTGGTACAGAGATGAAGATGTGAACAATGTCAAGAATGCAAAGAAATAAATAAACAAAAACAATACACAATATTTTTATTTGAAGTAAATAAATAAAATTACAAAGAGTTTTATGCTATAATTTCCATTTATGTATAAGATTTTTCTAAAATGTATGTTTTTCAAAATAATAATAATAATATGAATTAAAAAAAATGTGAAAACTTTTAGACATTAAATGACAAGCTCAATTTTAAAATAATAGATAGTCACATTTGAAGAACATTAATGCAAAGATAATTAATCTCTGTAAAAATAAATTCATCACCTATTTTTTTTAAATTGTTTTTTAAGTTTTCGAAAAATTATGTAATTTTGTAAAATAATAAATACTTTCTGAGATCTTTTTTTTTGAGAACTTGTCAAATTGTGTTTATCAGTTGCACAGTAGTTTTATAATTGTTTTGAATTATGAGCCTTGAATGAAAAGTTTTTAGGGACTGTATAGCAGCATTAAGCTGGTACCACTATGAACTTGCATATGTACCGTTGATACATTACCATATTACATTATTTTTTATGTTGCTGTTATATATGTATTTAAAAATGACATAATTTACCTACACCAAGCTATGCCGTTATCAAATATTTGTTGTTTGAAAGTATTTTTAAAAACTTTTGGAGATAAAACTATTACAGAAAAAATATCCATTTGAACAAAAGCACTTTTCTGTTATCTAAGTATCTGTAAATAATATGCCCCATACCCAAAATTAGTTTGGGGACGGCAGTTGACAAGATTAATTTGATATTTTTCAAATATACAGCTATAGAGCTTTGATTCGAGGGCATAGCCGAAGCATGTACGAATTCTAAGTATAATTATTTGAAAAGTAGTATTACTTTATTTTAGCCAAGAAAAGGTATTAATGAATAATTCATTTCGTTATATACAAATATTTAACCTCAGAAATTTTTTCTTATCAAAAAATAAGTATCTTTCGACAATATAGCTGTAGCAACTTCTAATCTGTTAATCCAAAAATTTATGTGTATTATCACTTTATACCTGGGATTTAATGCAGACCAATTTTTTTCATTTTTCCGCTTTGACATCAAAATATCGACGGTGGAAATGAAAAAATGACAAAGTGACAATTTGGCCGAAATTGAGTTTTATTATATTATCTATATATAATATATATATATATATAT
The DNA here is from genome assembly GCA_016648135.1 of Agrypnia vestita. Taxonomy (NCBI): domain Eukaryota; kingdom Metazoa; phylum Arthropoda; class Insecta; order Trichoptera; family Phryganeidae; genus Agrypnia; species Agrypnia vestita. The sequence goes on along the minus strand of JADDOH010007337.1, from coordinate 67,387 downwards.
GTATATATATTGGTCTAATATGTGTTTCCAAGTCGATTATAATATAGATATATCGACAGTGGAAAGGAAAAAGATGACCAAGGGACAATTTGGCCGAAATTGAGTTATATATATAGTTGAGTAATATATAACTAAATTTTGGTCATTTTTTTCCTTTCCACTGTCGATATATATATATATATCTCAATTTTGGTCAAATTGTCGCTTGGTCATTTTTTCCTTTCCACCGTCGATATGTATCCCAGCATTGCTCCATGGTCCAAGTGATATTTTAATTTTGAATTACCAATGTTTAAATGCAAGAAAAAGCTTTTTAAAAAATGCATTGTTGTAATATTTTAATTTTGAGTTACCAATGTTTAAATGCAAGAATAAGCTTTTAAAAAATGCATTGTTGCAAAATGTCAAATATTAAAACAATTAACAATGAAAATTTACTAAAAAACACTAATTTTTATATATTTAAAAAAAAAAAATGCATTGTGAAACACAATGAAAGCTATTACCAGAGTGAGAATTAGCCCCTAACTCTCATACTATTTCTTTGTCTCAATTATGTTAGAAGTGTATTAACTAATTATTGCTTTTTTATTATTTCAATATTTCGTATAGGTTGATTTGAAGTGTATCATGTTAGATTATTGCATAGAACTAATGTGGGTGATTTTACAGGCGGAGGCTCGCCTGGCGGCCCGGAGAGCAGCGAGAGCCGAGGCCCGAGAGATTCGCATGCGTGAGCTGGAGAGGCAGCACAAAGAACAAGAAGAAAATGCTGACCGGGTATATGATATGTATTCAGGTAAATATCTCGTTTGCTATTCAAAGTCATTGTTTTGAATGTCGTATTTATAAGCATTTTTTTTTTTTAATTATTCAAATAATTCTTTTAAATTTTTGCTATTAAAATAATGGTAATTTATTTATTAGGTCTGAAAAAATTATTTATCATTCTTATTACTTAATAGTATTGCAATTACCTAGACATGTGTTATCAAAAATGTTATCTTTGAAATATACCTTACGTATATTGTCTTGACAGCTCTAAAATGCAACCTTAAGTTAATAATGTACTATGCCGGCACTTACCGCTATACTCCAGAAAATCTGGTAGAGAAAATGATGATAATTTTTATACCACGGTTGATCTTATAGTTTTTGCAAATTGCAAAAATGCTTTGTGCAGTTTTCACAAAATATTTTGATTTTCATTTGTAATGTCTCAAACAGACACAACAACCAGAGTGTCTCGGGTGGGCGCGTCACGGGTGGTCACCAGCGCCCCCTCTTCAGGCAACTACCATTCATCACGGCGCAGCTCCGAGGACTCGCTTGAAGAGATGGGCAGCATCCGTGACATAAGGGTGAGAAAAAACACAAATTTTCACTCTTAAATTCTTTGAGGTTAAGAATTAAATTTTTTTCCATAAATTTCAATCCAGTTATAAGAGATTGTTTACCCTTTTTTAATTCAGATTTGTTATTGTTTTAATAATTGCTATTTTTTTGCATAGTGATTGCCTAAAAGCTATATGAAATTTTATAAGATTTTTTTTTTTTTTTGATATTTCAATTCTGAATAATTGTAATTTATACAGAGCGCGAAAAGAAGCGTTAAACATTCTTAAACGGAAATGGGAGATTGAAAATCGGTAGACCACAACCATATTGGATTGATAGAATCCAGAAGGATATACTTGCTTTAGATGTTGACTACTGGTGAACCAAGGGAGGAATGGAGGGACTTCTTTAAGGAGGCCAAGACCAACCCTGAGGGGTAGCTATAAAAGACTGTAGCATCACGGTGATTATGATAAATCTCACTTTAATACTGATTTTAGCAGGATCAACATGCCTTAGGAACCTCGTATCTTTTCCAAAACACATACAATTCTGGACAAAATATTTTTTTTTTGATGCATGAGTAATGTTTATAAACAAAAATAAAAGAATAAATGCTTTGTATATTATTAGAAATCAGCATTCTTTATTACGAAGGCTACTGCTCTGAACCATAATGGTTCATTTATGATAGGGCAACTTTTCAACTGAACAGAGCTAGAAAATAGTTTAACCACGTTTATATTGGCTTCACCTGTTTATCTATTTGTATAGACAGAATTTTATAATCAATATTTCACCGCTTCCCAATGTCCGATCGAGCTGAAACTTTATAATCAATATTTCACCGCTTTCCAATGTCCGATCAAGCTGAAATTTTCCACCCTCGATAGTACACGACAATACATAAATCAATTATCGGAATCACTAATTAATCAATTAATCCATCATAATTAATTAATTAAAGTTTGATATGGGAAATTCGTTAGCCTGTTCCAGGTTAGTGTCGTTTATGTTTACATTTACGGAGCATCTCCTGAATGCACGTTAGGCACGGAAGGGGTTAATGATCTTACCAAAAAAAGATGGCGCTAGTTTCATACTGAAGTGATTTTTTACGCTGGGTTATATTAGGACCAGCGCCATACTACAGTGATCTTCCATCGCCACTATCTTTCGCAGCAGAATGACGCTACATTTCTTTTCATATAATATGCGCTTATTTTTTATTTTTTTAATGAGACACAGAATAATGGGTACATGATACATAAAGAATAAAAAAAAAAAAAAAAAAATACAATATCTATTTAAACTCGGCCCATAACAATTTGACCCGCTCTAGCATAAACATGCATATGTATATTTGGTGTATTGATGAAGTGTAAATGTATAAAAATATACAAACACACTGCGCGGACGATCAGTCGATCCATTTGATTTGGCACCATGAAAGATCCGCGCAGTGTGGCTTGAGACTAAAATGTAAAAAATTATATTACATTCAAAAAATAAATTTTTGTTTCTTTCTCCAAATAAAAGCATGGAGGCTTTCCCTCCATCTATATCAATATCGCAAGCGCTTATATAACAAGCTAAGCTATACATTTAAATATAAGTACGGTTTTATTCATCATCATCATCATCTTCATCCCCTTATCCTAGTAGGGTCGGGGACCCAAAGACTCGACAAGGTGCTTTCATATTATCCCCCTGTCTAGCGCTGCTTCCGCATGAGCCAACCGGTCTGGACCCATTCTGTTTTCATACACTTTTTTTTTGCTTCTCCCAGCTTAATCTGGAGCGACCCATCGGCCGTCTTCCTTCCGGGGTTGCCAAGAGAATTCTTCTTAGTATCCGTTCCTCTGGAATTAGCACATGTCACATGTAGCACATAGCACATGTCACATGTAGCACATAGCACATGTCAGCACTTCTCACTCTGTCCCGCTACCCCCCTTAGAAAACTCATCTCGGCAGCCTGGATCCTTGCTCTTACTCTCTCCGTCAGGATCCAAATTTGATGGCCATATATTAGGGTGGGCCTGTATACAGATTTGAATACAGTCAGTTTTGTCTTGACACTGAGCTTGGATTTTCTTATCACCGCATTATATAAAGAATGTAGAATGCTGGCTGCAACTCCAATTCTTCTATCTATTTCAGTTTTTTTCGCTAGAAAATTCCACCCCAAGGTATTTGAATTTTTCGACTTGCTTCAGCTGGGTCCCCTGTATGCTTATCGACGATCACTGCTCTTGTTCTCTTACTACGACCATAACCTCTATTTTTGCAGTACTAATAATCTTCATCCCAACTTGAATGCACTCTGCATTGAAGGAATTTATCCACTCTTAAAGGTTTTTTTGTGTGGGCGCCAGCCTCGCTATATCATCCACAAAGAGTAAAGAATTTATTACCACATCTCCAACTCTCACAGCCCTTGCTGTTTGGCTTTTCCGGCTTATCCTGTCCATATAAAGGTGAACAAGGTTAGGGAAAGTGGGCAATCTTGTCTTAATCCTATTCCAACATTGAACTCTTTAGATATTGCGCCGTTTATTTGTACATAGCTTTTGCCATCCTCATACAAGGATTCAATTTCCTTGAGAAGGCCTCTATCTATCCGTATTCGTCCAGCACCGTCCACAGGATATCGTGCGGTTTCAAGTCATATGCTTACTCCAGGTCTATGAATCCCATATAAATATTTTTTCCATACTTCCAGCTTTTTTAGATAGTTTGTTGCAATGTAAAAAATTGGTCTGTTATGCCTCTCCCAGCTCTAAAACTACACTGGCCTTCTTGGATATTGTTTTTCGTTATTCTGTTACATTTTCTCATCAAAATGCAAGGATATATTTTATCTGGCTGATTCAGAAAGGTGATTACTCTGTAGTTGGCACACACTCTGCTATCTTCCTTTTTAAAAATGGGGATTATTACTCCTGTTCGCCAAACTTTTGAGACCTTGCTCGTCTTCCACGCTACTGAAAATATGCGGGCTAGCCAACTTATTCCCTTATTATTCAGATTTTTCAGCATCCCAAGCCTTATCTCATCTCTGCCAGCTGCCTTCCTATTTTTCACCAACTTAAAGTCTGGTGATACTTCCTCTATTGTGATACCATTGTCGTCGCTATCTGATGCTAGGGCGAACTGACTCGTCAACCTCATGGTTGTCTGTCGGGTTAAGGAGATTTTCAAAATATTTTTTCCATCTCTCTAACACATCTTTTCGTTCCTAATGAGGTTTCCTGATTCGTCCTTGATACCCTCTACTACTGTTGACTCCTCTTCCGTAGACGCCAAACTGTTTGCCAAAACAGATTTTCTGCTGTGTGGTAATTATTTTCTAGTTTTGATCTAAAATTTTCCCAAGCTTGTTTGGTCATCTTCATCACTCCCTCGGCCTCCGATTTTTTTCTCGAGGTACTTCTTTCGGTTTCCTTCCTCTTGATTACCAATCCATACGCGGTCAGCTTGTTTCTTCTTTTGGATAGCTTTCCATACAGTTTCGGTCTACCAATTCGTCCTTTGGGTCTTGTTACCACTTGGAACTTGTTTAGTCCCACATGTTTCTTTGGCTGACTCCACTACTATACTCTGGAACAAACTCCATTCACTTTCAGCATCTAGTTCTTCTGGTGACAAATTTTCATACGCCTGGTCTATTCTTTGTGCAAAGCTTTTCCTGGTCTTTTCATTTTGCAGCTCCTCCCACTTTATCCTAATACTGTCACTTTTTATTCTACACTTTTCCACAAATCTGGATAAAGAAGATCACATACCCATAGACCTGCACTTTTACCACCACCACTGTCGCTAAAAGTCTTCCATTTCAGGATCCTATCTGCGAGTTTTGGATTTATAAGAATCCCAACTCCTATTTTGCGTTTGACGCTTTGTCAACCCTTTTGCCAGTTACAATCTAAATATATTTTTTCCATGTAATATAATTTTTTTACACATTTTCGGAGAGAAGAAACCCTAATCTACGAAAAATTTCTCGATTTGAAAAATTTTCCCGTGACAATATCATATTTTTTGATTTAATCTAAAAAGACATTTAATTAAAATTTTCCATAATTTGTTAGTGATGTTTATGCAAGCGCGGCTAGTAGAAAACTGTTGCGACTTTTAAAACTACATACATATAATCTTTTCAGTCTAATCCCAAACTAATCTAATCTAAAACCCAAAAGTGACAGTAAAACTATAAAATGATTTCTAAGAAATAAAATCTGATTTCTTTGAAATTTGAGGTAGTCGCCAAGTGCAAATTTTTTTATGCTCGGGGATGTTTTTATATTAAGTGCAAACTTGGTAACAATAAATTTTCTCCTCACAAATTTGCCATTACAAAAAGCAGTAAATTTAGTTAAAAAAGTAATTTTTTTAACTAAATTTGTATATCTTTTGAAAAGTTAATTTTTCTCTTTATCCTACTGGTGCTCAAATAAAAAAAAGTTTATGAACAATGAGCACTGTCTCCGAAATGCAAAATTCAATGTGTACATATATGTAATTAGGCTGGAGTAAGGTCACAAAATGCAAAATACAAGAACATTAGCGACATAATAAGAGTAGCTTGTCGGTTCAGTAATATTGACTTTTGCCTTTTTGTGGTCCCATTCCAGGAGACCAAGTTAGTGAAGAAAGTTAGTCCTATTTGCATAGAACAAGCGTTTAGCTTAGTTTGAAAATAGTAAGAATATTGATGCAACACATATTCCATGTTCGCATCTCTATTTTTAAAAATATATCAGAAAATAAAGATTAAATCATGCCGAATATGTCCATCACTGGTCCGTGGTGGAGAACTGTCAAACATCTTATTTACCAGTCGCTGGCCTGAGTTAATTTGTATAATGCATATTATTAGGTTATCTTAATTATTTTCATGTTATGTTTTAAGCAATCATTTTTAAAATTATTTTTTTAAATTATTTAAATTGTTTATTTTGTTTCCAGCACGAGCTCAAAGAAGTGGAAGAGAAATTCCGGAAAGCAATGATTCTCAATGCTCAGTTAGATAATGACAAAGCGTCATTTTCATATCAGCTTGAACTGCTCAAAGATAAATTGGAAGACCTGCAAGAACAGTACACACAGCTGCAGGTAGTACATTCATCAATGATAGTTGAACTGTTTGCCTTTATTTAATACTAATTATTTTTAATTAGTATTAAATAAAGGCGGCTTCACACGCCTAGATTTTTATTAACTTTTAGTCATATTTTATCAATTCGTGTATTAACCTTAACACATAGATATACGTCGTCGCGAATTTTTTTATAAAACCTTTTGTGTTCTGCAACTTCTCTATAGAAAGTATTTAAATACCTCTTACCATCAAGGCAGCAAAACTAGTGTTCAATCATCGTAATTTGCCATTTCTTCATTTTGAATGCTAATCAATTTCTGGATTAAATGAATAATAAGCATTTTTTCTCAGATTGTGCGGTTTTTGTTTGCTTAACAATATCTTCTTTTGTCAGTTGATCAATTCATTGCCGTTAATTTGATGAAATTTACGCAGTTTAATGAATATCCAGTATCTGCCGGATATTGAGCTACTATCCGGTATCCGGCTGGATAGTAAAAGGCCGGATAGGCCAGATACCGGATAGTTACTGGATATCCATTTCATCTCTAGTGCAAATATTAAAAAAAGCAAATATTATAAAAAGCAAATATTATAAAAGAAAATTAAACTTTTTTTAACATTATCCAAAAATATCAAGTAAATTGGATGGTTTAAGATAGTAAAACGATAATCGAGTTTTTGCGAATTCGACAGTGTATGTCGATATGGAAAATTCAGCATTAAAAATAACGAACAAGAAATTAATAAGGTTTCATTATCTTATTTTTTAGAATTTGGGAAATATGTTCTCAGCCTGAGAAAGGTTATTAATACCCGAATCACTGAGACAGCTTCTCAGTTTACGACCAATATAAGGCGCAGCAGAAAATGCTCTTTCGGGTTCAACGCTTGTGGAAGGAATGGTTATCAAGTATATTTAAAATTTGTCAAGATAGGGACCTCGAATTGCAATTCAATGGATATATATTTGGACATAATCCATGTCATAATTAAATTAAATAAAAAACATTGCATAAAAATAAGAATATTCAGCCAACTCTACATTTATTAATAATAACTCATTTTTAATAGAATTATTTAATAGTAATATTACATAGAAATATTATATTACACCTGCTGAAGCGGATACCACTAATGAATCGACCGACTAATGACATCTAGACTCGAACCGTGTTTAATTTCACTTACGCCTATGTGCGAGTGAAACAGAATGCAGCCAGGCACATAGCACGCTAGCAAATTAGATAATTCTGGGATGTACGTGCCTCTATTCTCTTTTAAAATTATTTTTTGTATCGATCCCGTAAATCCTAGGAATAAGTAGTATAAGGGATAAGTATAAATATTCCCGGGAATAAGGAATTCAATCCTGGGATTGCCGGACTAGAGTTATCCATAGTCACAATACATTATAAAATTATGAAAGTGTCTTTTCTATATTTCCAGCGTGAGCACAAGGACAAGTGTCGTGCCTTCGATTCCCTGACGCGTGAATGCCGCACAGCACGTGAAGAGTTAGATCGCTGCATGGCCGCCGTTTTGCTACGTGACCGCTGCATTCGGGAGGCAGGAATGGAACTAGTAGCTGTGGAAGGAGCTGAAGAAGAGTCCGGAGGGGCGGGAGCAGCGCTTGTGTCCAGTGCAGGCAGGCAGGCTCTTGAGCAGGCTGGACAGGGCACACTAGGTCAGTAATACACATACTTACCTATCCATATTTCTGAAACTCTGTTTTATGATGGTAATGGTTAAATGATGATGTTACAGTTAAGTTGGTTACATGGTAAAATACCCCAGAAAATTAAACCAATTTTCAAAAAATCTATGCCTTTTTCTCAACTTTTACTATTACTACCGAAGGTGTGTACTGCGGCAAACAAGCAAAGCGTTATTTTAAAAAGTTGCCAAAAAAACTGAAAATTCAGTGCATTTTTTTAAAATTCTGTTATCTTGAAAGGATGGTGATAGTGAAATGTGGTGGAAAGGCGCGTGTGTGGAAAATCTTTGGTCGATAGATAGAGAGAAATGAACAAACTGGCTGTGGTAGACAGAATAAGGAAAGGAGTGCTGAGATGGTTTGGTCATGCGAGGAAAGGATGATTATGAAAATATGTGGGGCGAGTGTTGAAGGCAACACGAATAGAGGGCGCTTGATCAAATACTACAAATATTGGAGGGTGACCCTGTTAAAAGCCTCAACAACCGTAGAGCTTGCGCGAGAAGATTTATGAATGTAACTGAAGCAAAAGTGGTGTACCAAGATAGAAGAATATGGCGTTCTATCCTCTGCCTACCCCTGCGGAGAAACAGCATGATGGTTAGTTACTTTAGTTAGTTGAATGGGTTATCTTGGGTGAAAACGCGTGCAGTGACAACTTCTCAGCTGATTCTACAGTTTAAACGCCTTTTTTAAAAAATTGTTATTTAGCAAATTATTATAACGGCGTCAATTATCTTTGGAGTTAAAAAGAATGATGAAGTATTATCAATAATATTGAAATATTAAAATGTATTTATTTCTGTTTATATAAGATTGCTTATTCTGTACAGCTGGTTATTTAAATATAATTTTATAATAAAGATAGTAATTTAAATATATTCCGCGTATCTTATAAATGTTTAGCATCCTCAGTAACAGGATGACCTAATTTTATGCCTACTGCACGCCTTTGATTACTACTGATCAAACAACCGGCCCTAAGGGCCCATTTGATAAACAGATTTGGGATTTGGATCGTTAAATCAAGGTCTACAAAATTGAGGGTTTACTGTATTGCGTACTGGCCCAATTTGATTTTTTACAGGCGTGATTATTAAGAATGTATGGAGATTTGCCAGAAATGAGGTTACGAATGTATTTAAATGCGTGTATGAGAGCGGGGACTTTCTCCACTGCATGGAAGAAGGGCCTACTCTGTGTCATTCCAAAGAACGTGGCAATCACCAATCAGACCCAGGCGAGTATCGGCCTATCACATTCCTTCAAGGTGTTTGAGATGCTGATACGAAACAAGCGGGAGGCATCCCTCTGGCCTGCCTGCGATCGGCAGTTTGGCTTTGTTCGAGGAATGTCCATGAAGAAGGCCATCGTCTATGCCCAAGCATGGACCAATGATTGCAAGTACAAATATGTAATGGGAGTTTTTTCTGGACATATCCGGGGCCTTCGATAACAACTGGTGGGCCATTCTGACCACGTTCAGGCTTCAAGGTCAGGCAGTGCCCGAGATACCTTTTTGTTATGTTAAAGAGTTACCTCAGTGGACATGATGCGACTTTGAGTTATGACGGTGTCTCAATCACCAGGTCTACTGATATGGACAGAGCCTCCGTCCTGGGATTAACTTTATGGAATATTTTGTTTAACAATGTTCTTTAGTTGCCGGAGTGGATGGATGTATGGAGTTCCTTTCTTCACTGTTAAGGCGATATCTGAAAAGAGCTGCGGACTACTTTACGGGTGTAAAACGGTTAAATGTCGTGGAGTGGGGACTACCATCCCCGACAGTGCGACTGATTTACTAGGTGACATATGTGCGTTGATCACATATGCCGCAGGTGTTTGGGCGCACAGCTTGAGGACTCTGGCCGTATCATCAATCCTAAATTGCGGCCAGTGGACCGCTGCTGGCTCTGACTAGAGATTATTGTACAGTATCTAGCGTGGCCCTGCCTGTGTTGGCTGTGAGCAGGACCGATATGGGAGCTTTCGCTTATAAAACAGTCCTGGGAATGCGGTGGATGTCCATTCGCAGGCCCAATTTGAAAAGCAATATATATATTATATATATGTTACAGTGAATCTGATTTTCTAGTGAGTCCATCATTCACTGGCATTTTAGAGAAAGTATATTCAAGGTCATTCTTATCATATTCAAAGAGTTTTTCACCAATAGAAATGAATACAATATTTTAACTTGCACTTACTAGTGAATTTATTGGTTTCCGAACTGTCAAAAATTAAATTTGACAAGTCTGAAATCCGTTTCCGTAAAAATCTATGCTTTTAAACGAACTTTTATTTATCCAAATTGAAACAACCGGGCCTTGAATAACAATTTAATAAGTCATTGCGTGAACAAGGTTCTTACTGCATTATTAATTTCTTCTGTGCATATCAACATTATGTAGATAACGGATATTATTAAAATAGTCATTTTGAAGTGTTGAAAGTTTCGTCTGCACCAATTCTTCATTATATGATTTTATAACAAGATTCTAATGGCACATGGACCTTGTTTTTCAAAATTTATTTTGCGTTTTGTGTCTCATTCTACACTAGTCTAGTCCAAAGTCATCACAAAGCGACAGTATTTCTAATTTTTATCCTTTGAGCGATAGCATATTCTCTATTCTGTGGCGATAGTTCTGTTTCTCGAACTGTCACACTTCTGGACTGGTCTTTGATATTCAATGATTAGTTTAGGTAGGTAACTAAAACGTAATATATTTTTAAAATTTTAATCGCAAACACTTACGAAATTCTGATCATCTTATAATTCAAAAGACAGTCGATTAAACTCATAAAAATGATACGGTGCGAGCAAGCTTCACGTCGGTCACCGACGTCGAGCCGAGTAAGTTTGCGAACTTAAAAACCGCGCACTTTATGTTGTACGTCTACCACCACGTGCTTACACGTGCGCAAACAAGAAACGCAAACGACATTAGACACATTTTTGATAAAAAGATAGAAAATTGGAAATGCGGAAGAATCTGAATGAATTCAAACGTAAATGATGACTTAGAATCTCTTTGATTTTTGTATTTTTCGCATCGAGTGTTTGTTACTTGACGCACTTTTAAAGGTTCATTTAAAATTAATAATACCGGGTGTATGTTTATTTATGTTTCTATATTTGTAAGAAATAAACTTTTGTTGTATTGTTATAAAAAAACATATTTAATAAACTTAATTGACAAAATACATATTCATTAATAAAAATTTTCCCTTAACCCCCCAATATTTACATGGTGACATAACCTCGTTTTGTTCCGGCAGTCGTCAGATATCATAAAAAACCCGAGTGCGCGATCTTTCAGCCGACACCTTACTTCGCGATTCGTATTCGTTTTGCGGTGCCGCTGTCCTATTTTAATTTAGGAGTTAAAATAGGACCGCAAAATGAATAAAAATCGTCTAGTGTAGTGCCGCCTTTATACTTTCTACGCTTTAAGAATTACGTGTACAAATTGATGGTTTCACCGATATATTGTCTATGCTTTGAGTAATGTATTTTCACGGATTATGTGTAGTGAATCTGAGAATTCGTTGATTTAGATGTTTTCACTGCCCCCACTCTGCCCGACCGGGAAAAGTACATTTTTACTAGTGAAAGTATAGTCTCACTAAAAATGCAAATTCACTGTAACATATACAATATACAAAGTTTGCATGTGACACTCAAAACCATCAAGGCTTTGTCACCCTTTATACATACTATATTATGCCTTGTTTTTTTTTTGTTTGCATACTGTATTACCTTACCTGACTTTAAAAAAAAATTTCATTAGATTAACTGTTCTGCTGTTCATAAATGTAGTATCAAATCACAAATTTTTACAAAATATCTTGGAACACTACAATATTCTTTAAGTTTTCAGCAGAACATACGTATGTTATTTGTCAATTTTGATTAATTTTTAAAAGTTTTTTATTTACCGATAAATAATTCAGTTGTCTTAGAAGCTGAGTACATTCCTAAAGACTCACCAAAGTTTGGGAGATGATCCTGCACTCGAAAGCCATAAATTATTCTTATTTTATCACACAAGAGGCTTAAGAGAGCCTAGTTTATATGCATTAAGAATAAGAACTGTTAATAGCAATAGAAATATTTTGTTTTATAGACGTGCGATTGCAGACCCTCTGCTCGGAGAGACAAGCATTAGAGAATGAAGTCAAACAACTGAAGACACAGTTGGAAGAAGAAAGATCAAGCAAGAAATCTGCTGTCCACAACTCTTCTCACAATGGACCAGTTAATGGCTCCGATAGCGACTCTGATTCTTTTGATCACCAACGTAAGCGACTTTTTAGTTATTTACTTTTAATTGTACACATGTATTGCTTGATTTCTCAGTATTTTTTATTTTTACTGTTACTTTCTTTAAATAATACATAAACATATAAAATAATAATAATAACCATAGTTGGATCATTTTTATAGCCCCATTTTCGTGAGTACTCACCTCAAGGGCACTTCAAATATAATTAAATAATTACTTTGTTATCTGCGTGAATAATTTCCCTTAGACGATTAAATCAGATATTTTACAACCTGAAAAAATGAAATTCCCTTAGTCGACTAAATCAGATATTTTATAACCTAAAAAATGAAAAGCCAGGACAGGACCAGGCATCTGAAAGTCAAACTATTTTTTTTTAAATATTGGAGCTTATTATGTCACACTTCCTCTTTAACCCTGAAGATTCAGGCTTTCTCGGCCAAACACAGCATTCCCCTGGTTTACCAGGCTTTCAACTTTCCCGACATGGCTTTGTATGATTTTTGGCTATTGCCCAATTTAAAAATGCCGCTGCCGGGGCCCAATATGAATGGATCAAAGACATTATGCGGAACGCGATGGTCCAGCTGAACACCATTCCAGAAGTGTTCCCAACAATGGCAGGACCACTGGGAGAAGTGTGTGCATGTGGACTTTGAAGGAGATTAGAGTAAGTATGGTGTGTATGAATAAATGTGTTTCTGCCGGCCAAAGGTTCGATATTTTTTTAACACCCCGTACGCAAGAACGTTATTAGCATTGCTTAATCTATGTGCACTCATTTTTTAAAGGGGAAAATTCCAAATTGGTTGCGGATTACAAATTCCGTGCGTGCAAGGCAGAGCAAGATGTGCTAACACTGCAGGCCACGGTTGCCCGGCTGGAGAGTCAAGTCCTGCGTTATCGGAGCGCCTCCGAGGAAGCCGAACGAATTGAAGATGAACTCAAGTGTGATCGCCGGAAACTGCAGCGAGAGGTATGCATTGTTAAATAAAAATATTTTTTAAGATAATTAATTGCTTAATGTTGTCTCCGATTACAATGTTATAGTTAATCGATGATCTGTGTAATGGGACTACAAAATTACTTTATGATGGTAAAAACTCTTAATGTCGTACTGAATTTAAAAATTTATTAACAATCGAAAAATTGACACCTCCTACATTAAATATCTTTTTAAGAAATAGGTAATTTTTAGTTCTGTTAGTATTTGACATGTTGGGTAACTCCCGCATGCAGGTTCAATGAATGGGGATTCATTATGACGCGGTTCAATGCTGTGTTTTAAAATTTCATAGGTGTCATACTAAAGTATCGGGGAGTTCCCCCGACTAGTGACCATAACAACATTCCTGAGTTAAAAGAACTCCCCCAATATTTTTTAAGAAATTTATGAAAGAATATTATATTCACCTATGAGGCACGATTGTTTATTCTAGAATAAATTTATTTAGTAAGCGCAATATTATTTAATTTACATATTAAATTTACATTTTATTATTGTGTTCCCGTGGAAAAAAATGCCAAATTCAATCTGTGGAGCGTAGAAAGTTATTAATTTGTAAATTAAAGTAAAGTACAATTTGACCTAATACAAAAAAATGAAGTTAAATAGTAAAATTTATTTAATGGTATTTTTGAAGAAGTTATTGTTTTTTTTTTTTAAATGGACGTGTATATCTATGTTTAATGTTTATTTTATTATTTTAAATTAAACTGCAATCTGAACTGAGAGAAAGCTTTGTTATAAATGTACTTTGTTTAAGTGGCAGTAATTTTTTTAAATCTATATTTTATGTTCAATAAAACATAATTGAATACAACATAAAGAATTACTTCTTCTTAAAATGTGACAAAACTAAAAATGACCTATGTTTCTTGGGATACTTGTGTCGAATTTAGATTAGCTGTCAAAATATGAAATATTAATTTGTATTTATATTGTGAGCCACAATATTTTACTTCCCAATTCTCAATAGAATTAAAATTGTTTGTATTATTCCAGGAAATAGTAATTGACTTCTGGAAGGAACTGGGAGTTAATTAGTCATTCGGTACACTGAATTATATTATTGAATTGTTGCATTATTATTAATCCAAATGTACTTTAACCCTGTGTACTCCAAATTGCCAAATAATATTTATTTTACTAGTGGGTGATCCAGTAATAATCAGTATTACAATAATTATCCAACTTGTGTCCTGCATTAAGCGAACCCTATATCTGAAGTTGGATTTCAGTTTGCACATGTTTTGTTAATTCCTTAAATGAATGTCCTTTTTTCTTTCTCATGTCTTGTAGATGGAAGAAAGTGTGGAGGAGCCCATCTGTTTATCGGAGGTTAATACGCTTCCTGGGACCTTGCATGAATCAAGTTTCTAATTTATTTACAATCCCTACACAGGTGGCAGAAGTTACAGAATAAATCTATGAAGTTGGTTTTTTTTTTAAAATGTTTTATGCGTGTTCTGTGTTTGGTTTTGGAGTTCTTACCTCACCCGCCCTCCTATATTATATTACGCATCAAATTAGCGCTTGCTATAGACACAAGCTCACATATATTTATATAGAAATAATACTTCACAATGTACATATTTAAATTTAATTTTTTCGTATTCTACCGTGAAATTATGAAATCTGTATCGTTGCAGTCAAAATGCAACATGATTCATATTATGCAGGCGGGGAATATCAATGTTCTTTTGTTTATAACCAGGGCATGAACAATATTTTTGTCCTAGTTGTTTCTAGTGATTCTAAAAATAGTGCGACCTGTGTGTATCTGATGTCTTAAATTTGTGCAGTGGTAATCAGACGTGATATGTATATGCAGCAGAATATAAACAAAAACTTTTTACAGAAAATTCCCAATAAATAAATAAAAAACCTAAAATTCAGAAATATTATTGGTAACTAAGTAGTCATATACCCAGGCCAAACTTATTTTATCCGAATGCCAAAATGTTTCTAATCTTTTTTCTTTAAAATTACACAGTTAGATAGTTTATCATATATTGGTCCTTACCTATTAAATTGCTGTTTTCTAATACTGGCTAATTTGGTGTTTGATATCCTGCATTCGACTTGGAATTACAAATTCAAATGGAATTAAAATAAATAAGCTCGCAAAGTGGGTATTGTGTAAACTTACTGAAGGACAACAGCCAACTCGCTTCGAGGCTTAATTTGTTGAGTTGGTACATAAATGAGAGAATTCTGAATCGGATTGTTACTTGTGGTGAAAAGAAGAATCCTTTATTATAATAAGAAACGTCAAAATTGGCGGCATTACAATGTTATACATAACTGTTAAGATACAGAAATAGCAATATTGTTTAGTACAGAATACGGCCGAATGTCCCAAATGCCAATCGATTCAAAAGAAACTGCTTCTGACTGTATGGTGGACCTGTACCGGCATTATTCATTCCAGCTTCTTGAGATCTGGCACAACAATTACTGCTGAGGTGTATTGTCAAGAAATGAAAACAATGATGGACAAGCTCGCTATCAAACAACCGAGACTTGCCAATTGCTCTAGTCCTTTAATTCTCCACAATAACGATTGTCCACACACTACAAAACGCATTGTCTTAAAATTATAGGAGCTTCAACTAGAAACTCTCCCATCACCTGCCTTACTCCTCGGATCTTGCACCTACTGATTTCCATTTTTTCGTTATTTGAAGGGAAAAATTTTACAAGGGAAAAATTTCAACTCCGATGAGGCGCTTTTAAAGATTTCTTCCGAATTCTTTAAAGGTGAAAAACGCCTTTAAAGAATTCGGTGATCCCATCCCCAGGATTTCTATAGCAAAGGCATCAATGAACTTCCTATTAAAATAACAAAATTGCATCGACAACAATGGCCAATGCTTCGTTTACTTAAATTTTTCTATATAAAACGGCAATTTCATAAGGACCTGCTAATATTAATCGCAATACATTATAGCCGACAGTTATTAGGCTCTGGGGCTCGCTATATTGACACTGGTTTTGCTTAGTAATGTCCATGATCTTGCTTCCTTTCAGAGGTGATGAGAGTGATATCACTAATACATATTTTATTATTTTACTAGTAGAATGAATGACTATTATTGCAAAACATACTGTTCTTTTTATAAGTATCGTGATTTACAAACATAAAAGGTAACGTCTAATAATCTCTGCACTATTTGTAGTTAGATTCTCAAACAATAAATAGTATGTGAAGTTTACAAGGAAAGGAGAAAAGAGGATGAAGATGATATGCTTAGTTGTAGTGAAAGCAAAATAAAATATAAAAACATTTATACTCGTTGCGGTCTTTTAAGTATGCAGGATGATACATATACAATACTGAAAATAGAAAAGATTTAATAAAAAGAAAGATTATACATATTACACATAAGTATAAATTACCATAAAATTATAATTATCCAATTTATTTATATAATTGAATTTCTTTATGTACGTAAACATTTATTAATATGTATTTGTTTTTAATAAGAAAATATTTGAAGGTATATTTTAAAATAAGAGGCACAGCACTTGCTTGTGCAACTTGTAAACATTGGCTACGGGCTGTGATGTCTGAGATCTATTATATCTGCCTTCGGGATGAGTCATGATCATTCATTATTATTTGCTCATATTGCCACAAGTGCCAGGGAGTCGTTCACAATCCAGTGATTGAAAAAATGTTGCGAAGATGCGACATCGTACTATATGAACATCTTTGTAAATGACCTGGCATTTTTGGGTGCCTATAAAAGATTTCAGTTTTGCTAATGTGACATTATATTTGGTATAAAACTATGATAACCTTGCAATCCAGGGGGCATGATACTGTCTTACCGGGGTTCTGAGTTTGATTTCCGGTAAGGTCACAATAACTCTATGTGTTTCTAAAGCCTGGGTGTTTTTGTAATATGTTTCGCTACAATAATTGGGCCAAATGGTCTGCTGTAGCATTAAAATTATATACTTTTTATATTGTGAACGTCTCCCAGTATTCGCCTGTTGTGTTTGTTGAGTTGCTGTCTAGCTTCAGGTGCATGAAATATCCTACTCAAATTTAAAATAATTTACCATTTCAGTGAAAGGAATCCCCATCAATATTTAATATAATTTAAAAAATGCAAACGCATTAAATAAAATATTATTTAAATCTACAGATTTAGTAAAACTTCAAAGCAGATTTTTGTTTGAATTATCTATGTCAATATATTTTATAATTATTTCAGGAAATGTGTGTTAATATTCTTTCTCAATTTTTCAGGCCCGGGAAGCGCAGAGCAGAGTTGAGGAATTAGAAACTGAAAATAGTCACTTGAATAAACGTCTAGACAAACTGAAGAATGCGAAGTCCGCCTTGCTCAAGGAGCTCTGACAAGCCACATGTCCACGCAATGACCAGTAATGATGACTGATGTGTTTTATATGTTTATATTCAAAGTAAATATAAGGCCTTTCAGTTTGCTATTTGTATAATGGTGTTGTGATGGACACTTTTATATGTAAATTATTTGCCAAGTTATTACTTAGCAAAAGCCATAATATTATTTGGTTTGATTCAAATTTTGATGGGTATGTATGTTTTTTTGTAATATTGAAAATTAAATAAATATTGTCCATATTATATGTGATGAATTGTTATTTTGCCAATACATAATAATATATTTCTCTTTTTAAGCATTTGTAAATTTGAGTTGTTTTTATCTATTTTGGTATCTTTATTTCTACAATAACAGATTCCAAACGCATAACACAATTTGTATATTTCGCCAGATATTATATATGTATTAGAAATGATTGCTGCGACATATTTCTACCAGTTAACCTGTAATCCTGTTTAATTTAGTTTTGGCAATATTTAGTATCAAATGTAACATAATTATTTAAGTTATTTAACTTGTTTGTATATCTCTGTAATAGGAAAATTTTCCAATTGTGAACTTTAATAACTTAGCCAATTGACTTTGTGTGTACATACATCACAGAGGTAATTCTTAATCAAAAGCTTTTTATTTTATTTATTTTACAAGCATACATGGAAATGTATCGGTGCTGATGTTACTAATTTATTCTGATGCAACAGTGTCTCAGTGGTGGGTACTTCTGAGGAACCCATTTTATGGTGGAAATTTGTAATAAATTTGTAACACTATTATGTTTTTTCTTTTAAATACCTCTACGCATTGGATTCTTTAAAACAATAACTCAGAGTAGAAATTTTATACTAATATAAAACTAATAAACTACACATTATTTCTACAATTGAGACAAAAATATTTTCTGAGAAATTATAATATTCTTGAGTTGGACATTGAAGCCCTAATGTGTCGAGTAGATACAATTTACTATTTATTAATACGTACAATGTATTTTAAATCAATAAAAAAATGAAATAATATCATGCAAACTTAAGGCGGCACATTCACTGCGAGTGGATATTTTGGCATTTTTTTTTTTTACGAAAATGTGGGTTTTTATTATTCATTTATATCGAAATGTATATGATAGACTGCAATTTTTTTAGGGCGATAACTTAGATAGAACCTTTGTTCTAATATAAAAGTAATAAATTGAACATTATTTACAATAATTAAGAAAATATAAACATTAATCGGCAGGCCGCAGCCAAAAAAATCACTTTTAGTGTCCTAGGTGAAACAAACTTTTGATGAATATTTATATGTACGCATAATTTTTTTTTTTATAAGTATAAAGTTTACTTCATTATCTTGAATCTGTACTAAGATAATTAAAAAATATTCAGTATTAGTAAAGTTATAGGTTTTTAAATTTACAAGAAATATTTACATTTTTTGATGATTTTCAAACACTTTTTATTTATATAAAGAAATCATTTTAAACGATATATTCTGCTTAATCCCGCACTTTGAACCTTCAAACACTATATAAAAGTTGTTTTTTTAATATTAAAAACACGTTAATTACTATTTAAAAAAAAAAATCCTAAGCACGAAATACATGTCAACAAATAGCGTATTTTTCAAATCAGTAGAGGACATATGAGGCGTAGAGTTGCAAAACCCGCTCTGGACGAATTTTCAAAAAACTGAAATGAGAGTGTCTTATGATGGAGTTTAAAAATATCTATCGTATAAGACTACTTTGAGTCACAAATATCGCTCCATTGCATTGGAATATTAAAACAAATATTTGGATAAGATGCAAAATCCGCTCCGAATCAAACTTGAGTTGCGAAATCCTCTCTGGAAGAACTGACCAATCATGGGCCGCGATTCACCAACGATTTGTATGAAATTCAACATGGCCACAGTTTATCGTACCCTTGTTGTTGGATTTTTGCTTGTGAAACTATTGTGATATAAGATTATTATAATGGACGAAACTTTAATTAGTGTCAATGAATTTCTTCCTGGAGAATCTAGGAAACGTCCACGTGAACTAAACACACGGAAACGTAACGAAATAGGTCAAGAAAGGAAAATAAAATTTTGACTTTTACTCCTCTATTCTGTAGTTTATTTCATGAATACTTCAGTGGCGGTACACCACGATACATATTAGACACATTATTTTTTTAAGAATGAATTGATTAGTTTGAATAAGTAACTTAAACAAGTTATGCGTTTAGATCTTCAATAAAAGCAAATGCTGTAACTGAAAAGACTATTGTAGATATCAAAATATGGTAGAAACGCATATTACGAACTTTCTATGCTTCTAAATCTGAGCTGAAATGCCAACACCTACAAGGCACAGTGTAATAACTACTTATAATTTTTAATACAGGTATTCATCTCATCAAAGAAATTACCCGTATATCTCAAATGTGAATATGACACCAATGTATTTAAATGCAGCTCCCTTAAAAGGGTTTAAATTGAGGTATTTCACGGTACCTACTATGTGACTCCCAGTAAATTGACACAGGATGCCAGTCAATTTCTGTAAAGGGACCAGCGTTGCGACCCATAAGGACATAAGGATAAGACAGGAAAATAATTCCTGTTTGTATGTCAAAAAATATTCCTAGGAATTTTAAAGGAATTTTCAAAAGATATTTTGAATCTAAAGGGCAAAACCCAAAAGAATCGAAAGAGGTGGCGATCGTTTAATTAAAATGTTGAAGGGAAGTGAACCTCACTACTGCAGAAACGAAATTCGAAACCGGATTTATCTGTCTTCAGAGTTGAATATAAACTGTGGCGCATGTACAATGTAAATGCTACATTGGAAAATAAAGTAAAAAATAAATATTTCAGAGATATTTTTAATACAAAAATTCAATTTGTCATTTGGTAAACTGTTGACTGATAAGTGTTCAACTTGCATTGAATACCGGGAAAGGGTAAGATAAGAAAAAGATGAGAAAGAAAAAAGTAAAACCATTACCTTCCTTAGGATTCACGGCGTGAAATCCAAGGCATTTTCCTCTCTTATGAGGGAAGAGAAGTCTTCTGACGATGAGTTTTGACTGTCAGAAAAATGTATCATTGCCGAAACTTCCGAACCAAGTGGTATATTTTAGTCGTCAGTGAAATTTTTAGCATTTTTGTGTCGTTATCGGAAACTCAAAATCATCTTTAAGCCTAATAATGTTCACAGCTTTATTTGGAATGAAATGTAATATTTTAAAAGCTTAAACAAAATTGCCAGCACTGTGTTTCACCACCTAAACACCACACATATAGACTGCAACGTAAAAACAATACGTAATTGTTATCTGAATTGTTTGATTATTTTTATTATTATTTTACATGAAATTGTCCAGAAATATGTTTTTTTTTTAATTCTTAAATTAAAACTAATTATTAATTTATAAATACAGTTATAAATTGGTTACCCAAATTAAGCCGCCACATGCCAGCACTGTTGTTTTTAGGTTCTGCGCGATGTTCATGCATATACACTTGCGTAGTTAAGTGACTGTCAAAACCCTTTCCGTTCATGGAAGTGCGTAACATAACCCGCTCTGTTTCAAGATGAGTTGCAAAATCCGCTCCCTGTGTTTTTTTAAATGATTTATTTTAAATAGTAAGCTGTTTCTTTAGAAATTGTGGTATTTTTCATAAACTTCTTATATTGATAAATGTATTAAGAATTAAAAATAATATAAATATGGCATAGTGTGAACAAAAATTGTTTTTTGCGATTTACTCATAAGCAGTAAAAGCCTCCAGAGCGGGTTTTGCAACTCTACGCCTCATATATCTATGTCAAATTTGCTTTAATTTGAACTAATGTTATATTATACCATCGAAAAAAATTGATATCTCCCATATAATAAGGTTTTATATGAATTTGTTGAACGGTTCATCCTTTTTTATCTTTAAACTTCTTTCGTTTTGCTATGTTTAGTCCAGCTTCAACAATTCAAGATTCTCTACGAGTCAAAATAAAAACTGTATTTTCCGTGCGCACGCACGTTGGCGTGTAACATGTAATTATTTTTCGTTTAATATTACGGTACACATTATAATTTGAAAAGTATTGCAGAATTATTAATATGTTTTTTAAATTCGTTTAATATTATGGTACACATTATAATTTGAAAAGTATTGCAGAATTATTAATATGTTTTTTAAATTCTTATTTATACAGAAAGTAATAATTCGACTTAAATAAAATACGAGAATTTGTCGAAAGTTAAAATAATAAACCTTTCGACACGCTTGGCAGTCAACTCATAATCAGGCGTTTCCATACACAATTAGGGATTTTAGTCAAATGATGAACATATCTGTGTGGGCGTAATTATTTTGTGATAGTCATATTACAATATGCATTGATTTAAAAAGGAGTGTAGAATTATTAATACGTTTCTTAAATTCTTTATGGAAAATAATAATTCGACTCAAATAATATACGAACATTTGTGAAAAGTTAAAATTTCAACAAGCAAAGCTTTTTATAATCCATGTCCATGTCGTGGAGCAGGAATTGGGATTGGGAGGCAGAAAGAAAAGTGGCTGTGGATGAAATGTTTCCAAATTTCCTAAATAATCTCAGTTTGAAATGAAATGAAAAAAAATCAGGTATAAAATATTTTATTTCCTATCAAGGCATTTACAAAGTGGGGATCAAACAATTTTCATGGTACTATAATGACTTAAATCGATTTTTACAGTAAGGTAAGTCGTCACATTTGAAAAATATTTAAAAAAAAATCTGTTTCAAGTGACATTGGTAGTACAAAGTGATATTACCCTTTATAGCCTACATATACATAGATATTATAATAAGGTTTATGGTAAAATGATCAATTTAGAATATTTTATTCCCAAGCATATAAAATTCATCTTCTGTAGCTTTCTGTTAGCTTTCTGGAATATTCTGCCATGTATATCTGGACCACCCTGGCCAACGTATCGGATCCCACGAAACACTGGCTAGAAAGGTCAGGTATACACAGCAGAATGTTTCAAAAAACTACAGATTTTTTTTTTTGCGGAAGGTATAAAATTCACATTCAAAAAGCTCCAATGGAAAGTACATTATTTAAATGTAGACAAAATTGATTTGCGTTTGCTTTTATGCTAAAAAAACTGTGGTGTTTACCGGTCTCAGAACTCGACATTTCTATAATTAAAAGAAGGAAATCCTCTTGGTCCAGAAGCAAAATAACTAATTAGGTTGTACAGTGTTTTAAGTCCTTTCGGCCATAAAGGGCTAAAACAGTCTTTTGAAGATTTATAAATATTAAGTTGAAACATTTCAGCTGCAAACATTAATTATTATTTATGCATATTATATAATTCCTTACATTTATTTACACTAATTTATCGTCATTTGGAACCGCATTAAATTATTTATAAATTTTTACATGCATTTTTAAGTTCAGAAACAATCACATCAGTCGCATTAATGATATGGGTAACCAGTCTGAACTTTTCTCGGTGGTTTTAATTGATCATTTGAACTTTGTTTTTGCCAAAATGAAATGAATCAAGATTCATAATGGATACTGTTTGCAATTTATCTGTGATTTACGAATCCAAGAATAACTCCTAATCGAAAGGATGAATTCAAAGGATTGAGATGTTAATATATATGTAGATGAATTTGGGATAAGCAAATGAAGTTCGATTGGTCCGCTGCAATGTCTAGGTCATGCGTGGTAATATTTTATGCATGCGTTGAGGTGGTTACCTGTGAAACTGATTAGCTCCAGCCAACAAGTAATAATGAATTATTAGTGTGTAATTGTGATTTAGTATTACCAGACTTGATGACTATTTTACGATGCTTGTACATGGATAAATTTATGAACTCTCTTTTCAATTTGTCGGTAGTGGCCAACGGGTATTGATTATGTCATTCTTTTCTGCCGTACAACAGACAATGAATGTGGCCAACTCTATATTGTCCTTTACGCACTTTCCATATAAGTATCCGCAGTAAATCTCATCTCCATTGATATGTTACTTTACCATTGTTAAATAACAATGAGTAACTACTTGCACTCTTAGGCCCGGTTGTTACAAGTTGGATTAGAATAAAAGTTAATTTAAAGCAGATTTTTTCGAAAACCGATTGTTTGATTGGTGGAGAATGCAAAAATCTATGCTTTAAATGAGCTTTTACTTTGATCCAACTTGAAACAACCGGCCTTCATTCATGATAATATGACTTGCAGAAATAATTGAAAATCCTCTTTAAATGTGTTACAACAGTTTAAAAAAAATTATCATATCTATTGTTAAGACAAGGTAAAATGTAGTCTTCTTATCATGAACAACTTTTTGTTGATTGAGATTAAGAGACTACTGCAATATCTTTGCAAACCTATAAATAAGACAAATTTTTAAGAAAACTTTATATATTATCATCAAATAATAGGTTAAATCATTTCTGTTTGCATTAAAATTTTAAATTTTCATGAGACAACCGGAAAACCCTCGTCGCTAGGGTTAAATTTCTTATTCTAGTTACTTATAAATAAATAAATATTATTCGAAGTAACAATTTTTCTTATGAGTTACAAGAACAATTACATATAATCTCCGGGTTCCCTTGGAAGGACAATGGACCACAGTCAAGAGCAATTTTGTAGATCTTATGGTTCCGTTATACAATTGAGTTGCTTTTAATTAATGCTCCTGAAATTAAAATGATTCATCAAAGGCCTCTGGATAAAATTTAAAAAAAAAAAATATTTAAAAAAAAATAGGTTACTTGAAAATTCGTGGGCTGTCAATGAATTCTGCCATAGACGCCATAATGTGCCAATGCTTACCAAAATTAGACATGCAGGTAGTGTGTACATTCCACCATTTTTGGTTCATAACTGTTTAGCAACTGAATTTTTGGTGATGCCAAATAATTATACTAAATTACATGTACCTGTAAGGACGCATTAAATGTAAGATATCAAACTTCTAGCGCTCATTCAATGTATTATTATAAACTGAACCAATGCAAGTGAATACAGTAACAGTATTTTTCAAACATATAGTACAATGGCCATAACATTCTGTGTTAAGTAACGAACACATACGGGCCACATGCTGTATTATTTTTTCATCTTTTTAATTATTTAAATGAACTGTTCGAAGAATATTTTTTCTTCTTCTGTATGAAGGCTTGAACTTTGTGGTGACATTATTATTAAAATAAGACACAAATTACTTTCGCCACTTTATTAGATTAAAAAATCTACATGTTTCGAGAACAATCTTTTCTTCAGGATTCCTGAAGTTGTTCTCGAAACATGTAGATTTTTTAATCTAATAAAGTGGTGAAAACAAAGTAATTTGTATCTTATTTTAATTATTTAAATGGTTGGATATTACGTAAAAATATTATTTAAATTTAAAACATATTCTGAAACGCATATGGATCATTTCACAAAACTGTATCGGAGTTAAGTTTATTTGACTTATAAAAATAAAATAGTAGGTATAAATTTATAAAAGATTTAAGATACATACTACGCCAAGCCAATATTGTATCAACTTGGTTTATAGTATTAGTTTGTTTAAAGCATAGATTTTTACAAAAACAGGTTGATTAATTAGTGGAAATCTATATGTTTAACAAACGATTACTACAAACCAAGTTGATACAACCAGCCCTAAGAATATAAAATATTTTTAGATTGATTATTTGGCCTTACGTAACATGTAAATTATTAAAATTGAAGCGTTATCGATGATAGTTTATAAATAACACTAGGCAGTGCTCGAAAGGTTAGATTTTAATGCGAAATAAAACATTAAACATATATACATGAAATACAGAATGGTACATTAAAATTCGATGAGACACATGATAAATCAGAATGTCATTCAAGCACTGCAATATATGAAACATGAGGAAAGTATTAGGGTGCGCGGGTATGAATGATTTGCTCTCGCATTTTGGAGATTTGGAGGTAAAGTCATCAGTTTCAGGGATATTAGATATCAGAACATCCTGACTGAAGAATCTAAGGTATGGATGCTCTATTCACGCCTCTTGTCTCCTAATGATGTTTCACTCACAGATGAAATTGAATTATTTTGCTATAATGTAAGGCATGTGGCACAAAAAAGTGTGAGTTCATCAATAAACAACTAATTGCAGCTACATATGGATAAAATATATTAATATATCACAGATTTTAGATGCGGCCCGTGTAAAATTCTTGTGGGTTCCACAGAGAACCCAAAAAGTTATCTGAGGCAATATTCAGGTAACCCACAATCCAAATGTGCATTTTGAGCTGCTACGTATAAAATAATGATTGTTAAGCGGACAAGAACTAGACAAAGAAGCTCCATTAGTCTGGTCCATCATCTGCTCTGCATACAAATACAATACGCTGCAGTTCGCTCTGCAGTTGTGTCAATCTGTACTGACTGTGAGATTACTACCCTTTAGTAAGTTTCAAGATGAGTATCGAGCATATACACGCACCCTTATAATATTGACAGTTTTTAAAAAGCAGTGACTGGAATGCATCAAACAAAATTCTATTTTCACTCCGTGTGAGTTTTAACACATCTACAAATCACTTATTAATCACAAAACATACATTTTTAAATTACAGTCTTGCACAACATTAAGTTACAATCAATGAGACAACAGTGATAGGATTCTTTTAAGAATTAATTATAACATGAAGTTTTTTCAACAGAATATAAAAATGAGTTTACTTATTGCTGGGAAAAGACTATTTACAAAAATGTACAAAAAGGCTGACAGAGCCCGGAATCTTTGCTCACGAATCTGGCTTAGTATATACGAGGATATAATTATTGTAAATACAACTAAATCATTAGAATAATGACCTATTTTAAAATAGAATACACTGATATAAATTAACATAACTTACAAGAGTAGTCTTGCAGCCAAGACTGAGACAGAACTAAGGATAGGTCACCCGACGGAGTGTTGACTCGGAGTCAGGCCCCCAGAGTGTTCAGGGCTGTGTCTTTGTTTTTTTCGTTTCTTCTCTTTTTTTCGCTTCTTCCGCTCTTTCTCCTCATCGTGGCGTTTCTGTTTTTTGTGCTTCTTTTCGTGGGTATCTTGACCTGAGGCATCTGTAATATTTATGAATAGTATGGCTATTATATATCGAGGATATACATATATCCATACAGGGTGTAACAGAGCTAGTCCACAATTCTTTACAGGTAGACTTCTGCCATGATTATGAGTCAAAGGCATTCAAGCAACCACGACGTAATATCAACAGTTACGGAGATGCAAAAATAAGTCAGAAATATTGAGAAAAAAATCCAAACTTCAATATTGCACATCTTTACAACTGTGGTCATGGTTACTTGAACATTTTAAGCGCATAATCAAGGCAGGAATCCACCTGTAAAGTATTGTGGACTAGCTCTGTTACACCCTGTGTACTCTTTTTTTTGTAATATAAACTTTGATAAAACTTTACATTGCCGTAACACTAATAAACTCCACAAAATTTCTAATAATCAAAACAATATGTTGATTTTTAAATATACCGCTACCACCATTGACGTATTATAAAATAAACATGTTATTCCCATACTAGCCGGCTTTCATATGTAGCAAATATTAAATTCAAAGAGAGAACAAATCACATAATTAAGTAATCACGTAAAAATCAGGTAATTTGAAGTCATGGTGACTAAAATAACATACTCATTCTTACAATAGTGTACGATACATGAAGTTATGATATTAATGTAAGTTTTAAATATTAAGTTTAAACACGAAAATGTCCAAAAAAATGTAAATAATTATTTAAAACAGTAAATATAAAAATTCTCTAGTAGAAATTAATCATTTTGTAAGAAACTTTGTATTAAATATGTGTAATAATAAATTTTAAAAATAAAATATATGTACAAGTATAAAAAAAACTAATCATTTCTGGTCTAAATAAACAACATTTAAAAATAAACATGAAATAAAATATAAACATCTATATTATGCAATTAAAAAATAAATATCTATATTAAGTATTCAAAAATAATTACATATATATGTTACAGCGAATTTGCATTTTTAGTGAGACTATACTTTCACTAGTAAAAATGTACTTTCCCCGGTCGGGCAGAGTGGGGGCAGTGAAAACATCTAAATCAACGAATTCTCAGATTCACTACACATAATCCGTGAAAATACATTACTCAAAGCATAGACAATATATCGGTGAAACCATCAATTTGTACACGTAATTCTTAAAGCGTAGAAAGTATAAAGGCGGCACTACACTAGACGATTTTTATTCATTTTGCGGTCCTATTTTAACTCCTAAATTAAAATAGGACAGCGGCACCGCAAAACGAATACGAATCGCGAAGTAAGGTGTCGGCTGAAAGATCGCGCACTCGGGTTTTTTATGATATCTGACGACTGCCGGAACAAAACGAGGTTATGTCACCATGTAAATATTGGGGGGTTAAGGGAAAATTTTTATTAATGAATATGTATTTTGTCAATTAAGTTTATTAAATATGTTTTTTTTATAACAATACAACAAAAGTTTATTTCTTACAAATATAGAAACATAAATAAACATATACCCGGTATTATTAATTTTAAATGAACCTTTAAAAGTGCGTCAAGTAACAAACACTCGATGCGAAAAATACAAAAATCAAAGAGATTCTAAGTCATCATTTACGTTTGAATTCATTCAGATTCTTCCGCATTTCCAATTTTCTATCTTTTTATCAAAAATGTGTCTAATGTCGTTTGCGTTTCTTGTTTGCGCACGTGTAAGCACGGGTGGTAGACGTACAACATAAAGTGCGCGGTTTTTAAGTTCGCAAACTTACTCGGCTCGACGTCGGTGACAGACGTGAAGCTTGCTCGCACCGTATCATTTTTATGAGTTTAATCGACTGTCTTTTGAATTATAAGATGATCAGAATTTCGTAAGTGTTCGCGATTAAAATTTTAAAAATATATTACGTTTTAGTTACCTACCTAAACTAATCATTGAATATCAAAGACCAGTCCAGAAGTGTGACAGTTCGAGAAACAGAACTATCGCCACAGAATAGAGAATATGCTATCGCTCAAAGGATAAAAATTAGAAATACTGTCGCTTTGTGATGACTTTGGACTAGACTAGTGTAGAATGAGACACAAAACGCAAAATAAATTTTGAAAAACAAGGTCCATGTGCCATTAGAATCTTGTTATAAAATCATATAATGAAGAATTGGTGCAGACGAAACTTTCAACACTTCAAAATGACTATTTTAATAATATCCGTTACCTACATAATGTTGATTTGCACAGAAGAAATTAATAATGCAGTAAGAACCTTGTTCACGCAATGACTTATTAAATTGTTATTCAAGGCCCGGTTGTTTCAATTTGGATAAATAAAAGTTCGTTTAAAAGCATAGATTTTTACGGAAACGGATTTCAGACTTGTCAAATTTAATTTTTGACAGTTCGGAAACCAATAAATTCACTAGTAAGTGCAAGTTAAAATATTGTATTAATTTCTATTGGTGAAAAACTCTTTGAATATGATAAGAATGAACCTTGAATATACTTTCTCTAAAATGCCAGTGAATGATGGACTCACTAGAAAATCAGATTCACTGTAACATATACATTAAAATAAAAACACCTTGGAGGATTATATTAACCAGGTAAAGAGCATAAGAAATTATTTTTGTTAAGAGGCGGTACTTTTTATAGGACTTTAAATTTGGTTCTAATTTAAACAAATACTTATGTTAATTTGGCAATGCATGAAGTTTGTCTATGCCTATTAGACTTTTTTCCATTTTTCCAATTTCTAATTAGACTTTAATCCACGCTTATTGGATTTGTTCTTAGCCTGGTGATCGTTGTAAATTTAATTTTTATTCTCTTTGAGGTGCAATGGTTTTTAATATAGAGAAATTAAATTGAATTGAGAAACAAGAAAAATTCATCAGTTGGATAATTTCATGTTTCTTTAACATTATTATCTTAAATATTTTATGAATTATATTGACACAGCACCTATTTGAAAACTTTCAAAATTAAATCAAATATTTTGATAACAATTAATATTTTAAAATTCGCTTTTTTATTACCCAACACCCCGTTTACAAAGATTCAATTTGTGACGTCTTGTCCCAAGCGTTTTTTCTATTGTTTTCAAGTTTAACCCTTAATAAATTACAGAGCTAATTGAGCCAGCTTAATCACTGAAAAGAAATATGCTTAAATATGCACTGATAATAATTTATTTTAATTAATATATAATAAACTGATAATAATGATAGTTTATAGATTCAAGAACACATTCATATTTGTGAAGTTGTAATTTTTCAGAACAAAGTTCTGTGAAATATTTAATAACCAAATTAATTAATCAATTAGAAAGACATACAGAAAAATCTAATTCACGAAAAAATATTAGGTTTCTACTGGGATTCGAACCCAGGTCACCTCCTTTCCGGGGCCGGTGCTCTGACCACTAAGCTATAGCAACCCTCTATGTTTCCGTGAATATATCGACCTTATATGTAGTTCTTATTTTTATTAATTGATTAATTTTTATTTTTGTCCATAGAGCAATCCACTTTTTTGATACGGTAGTTGAAATTACTTTGCAATGCCACCGCTAGATGGACGCCATGATTAATTGAATAATTCATTTTTATTTGGACATACATTTATACAACAGATATTATATATTCAAGAACACATTCATATTTGTGAAGTTGTAATTTTTCAGAACAAAGTTCTGTGAAATATTTAATAACCAAATTAATTAATCAATTAGAAAGACATTAATAAAAATAAGAACTACATATAAGGTCGATATATTCACGGAAACATAGAGGGTTGCTATAGCTTAGTGGTCAGAGCACCGGCCCCGGAAAGGAGGTGACCTGGGTTCGAATCCCAGTAGTAACCTAATATTTTTTCGTGAATTAGATTTTTCTGTATGTCTTTCTAATTGATTAATTAATTTGGTTATTAAATAGTTTATAGACATCATACTCCCAAACACATATTTCAATTTAAAAATAGTCTTTCTTCCAGACTCTATATTATTATTTTTATTTCTCTTGAGTGTGCCTCTCAATTCTACCATGTTATTAATTTCAATAACAGACCATAAATGTTGGTAATCCCGATTGTTTGAATATTTGAAGTATCTAATCGCTGCTCAGATTTGAATTGTTAAATAAACAATAAATTAGAGTTGTGTTTAGACTATGAGTATTTTTTACCTACAACACCTTTTATGGAAACATTTTAATTTTAAAAAATCAGTCAATGTTCGGGAGTTGTCGCCTGCCTTTCGAATATCGATTTTAACAGCTCACACACGTGTTTTATTGATTATTATTTGTGAAATTGTAAAAATATTTAAAACTATTTTTGTAACTATAATGAAAAAGTACCACTGGAATAATTGTCTAGTCTAGCAGAAAGCAATACATTTTAAAATAATATTATTTGAACAGAACTGCTATTTTTTGGTTAACGCTTGTAATTTTGACGACTCATCATTTTCTATTATTCGCTATCCGTTCAATCTTCTCTTCAGAGTTTAATATGAACTGTAACTGTGGAAGTGACTATAATGTGAAGTATATTCTGGTGTGTATTAATGAGTAACCTATGTAAGTATTCACTTCTCTTATCTTAATATCTTGACGTACGTGTAAACGATACGATTTAATAGGTGATCTGTATCCACTGTGTCACGCCACGGTTTTTTCGAATGTCTGCGCTCGCCGTTCTTTCGCTCAAATTGAGCGAATGAGCTGAACGCCCCCCACTCTTCCGCTCAAACTGGGCTGATGAGCTAATTGAGCGTTGAGCGGATAGAGATCCGGCTCAGCCGCTCAATGAAAAGATCCGGTTCACTGAGCCAGTTTGTTCGCGAACGACGCACCTCAAATATACAGCGATGTGTCTTAACTTGCCAATATACCACGCGGTACTGATGCGCGGTCCGAGGTGCGCTCGCTCAGGCAGCGTGCTCATATCAACATTTCTGCGGCACGTAGAAATGCTGAGCTATGATTCGCACAATGTCGCAGAACAGTACGCGACGTTGCAGCATCACGTAGACTCTATGTGGCGCGTGATGTTGAGAGCCAATATGTCCCCTAGTGAATACGGGGCTTAATTTATTGTAACACAAGCACCTGGCGGAGATTATTTAAAGCCCGCTTTTAAATAGTCTGATCGTGGAAGCTGTGTGGACATACGGACTAAAAAAAAGGAGATTTTGTTATAGAACGGATGTTTAAGAATTAAAATGCAACCCAAAGAGTGTGTGTGCGGATACGCTTATAAAAATAAAAAAAATACAAAAACATTTGAAGATGAGAATTTTAGGTAAATGAATTATGTGAAGAATACAAGAGTATAAAGTATCCTATACATATTTATCTTGCATGTTTTCAAAATTTCGCCTGGTTATAAATATTAAAAATGGAGACAAATCCAAATAAATGAGGACACGCAACATTTTTGTTTACTGTGCGAAATGCGGTGGACCATGGCGTATGTGATATTTGATATATACATTTTACTTCATTTCATTCAGACTTCGTGTTTTGAAGATTACAACAATTAGTGAAGAGTATATTTATAAATAATTGCAAACATTTTATATCAAAATAACATGTTTTACTAAATTAAAATCTGGATAATTATTTCTCAGGATGAACAGCACTTCTATGGAAATGTCAAATTCTACTTACATATATGAGAGTTGTTAAATATTAAAAAAAAGAAATACCTGTTATTTGTGTTTCTTGACTAAGGGGTCCACCTTCCTTATGTTTATGCTTTTTATGTTTATTTTTATGTTTCTTTACTGGTGTAGTATTGATATATCTGTACTGCTCCGGCAATGGTCCCGGGTGCAATCGGAACCCTGCCAACTGCGCACTGGAGAGAGGCAAGAGCTCCTTACCGCCAATGGGAGGTTTGTCTATCACAGAGCGCAGGGTACTGTTGTCCTGCTGTCCGGGACCATCGATTATTCCAGGTAGGTTGGGTAAAAAAGATGACAACTGTTCCTTTAATTTCTTCCCACTAAATTTACCATAGGAATGTTCTAGGCCATAATAGGCCATCAAATTTGTAGCACCCGTTAGTTCACATTGTCCTAAAAACAAAAAGAATACATAATAATATTGAGAAACTATGACTGACACTTAGAAAAAATTTCGAAAGCGAGAAGAGATATAGCAAAAAAAATATAGTTATTACAGACAGATAAATACAGCATCATACCTGGAGGTTCCTTCATTAAATAGAAGGGCCCACTGTGAACTATCGACGGGTTTTTGCCTAGGGAAATCGTTGTTTTGAGTGTACCCGAAGAATCTTGACGAGAAACGACAGGGGACCTACCGCCCCTGGGCGACGATTTTGGAGAATAGGGTTCCACCTTCCGAAACTGATCAGCCATCATCATTTTCCCTCATTTCTAACGCATTCGCACACACGAACTACGAGTCGCCGTCATAAATCTATTTTGCAATCATAGACAATCGTTTTCATTCACTTAAAAAATATGTTCTGCGTTTAGCGGTACCTATCCGTATCTATAGACAATTTATTTTTATTTTAGGAATGATGGTGCTCATCGGCATGCAGGAGCATTAATTATTTTTGGGATCATTTTTTTAAACCGATCAAGAACAAAACAATTAAATCTATCATCGTAAAAAGGATGCTTTGAGGTTATATTTGTTACTATAAAATTAATTCGAAGTTAGATGATATAGTATTTTGAACGTTTATTGTAAGAATTCAAAATAAGTGTTTGATTTTTTAATAAATACTGAAAGTGTTTATTTTATACGTATGTTAAAATGAAAATTTTTTTGAATTTGATCGCTTCAAGTAAACTCAGAATATAATTATGTTTGTAAATAGTAAATACCGAACATGCCTTGAAATTATGATGGGTATAAAAGTAAAGGCAGCAATATGCAAAAAAAAAAGGTTTTGAATACGATCACCGAGGATTAATAATTCAGAATGTACTGAAATATAGCTCTATCTCTTCCAAAAGGATGTTCCTAAGGCAGCAATATCAACTTCAACCAATCAACCCCCAAGAGGTTATATCGATTGTAGACTGAAACATCACAGCAAAGACATCAACATCCAATTATGTAAGCAGCAAAGTCCACTATTTGGAATCAAACGCAATAATATCCATATTTAAAAGTTAAATATTTGTTTATTGCAATAGATCTGAGGGATGTATGTCGCGAGGCATGAAAGAGACAAAGTGTAAAAGAGAGAGAGAATTTTTTATAAGGTCGCGCGCCCGTCGAGAGAGGGCTTTTTTGCATTATATTATATTGAGACTGATCGCTATTGTTCATTGACATCTCTGTAAGCCGTCTCGCCAATAAATTACGAGTTTACCACACAATATTTTATTAGAGAGACCCAACAGGAAGAAGAAGAGAATTAGAACATTTCATTTATGCATGTATATAAAAAGATAATTGAGGTGTAAATTGTTTTAAAAAACTCATTTTCAATAAGATGTAGGTTTCATAGATTCCAAAGAAATTTCCTTGAGAAGTGATAGGTTTTTGATGTGTAACATATTTCCTCTCGCTTTCCTGTGGGAGTGATTTCGTGAAAATAGACGGAAATGTGTAACAGGAAACTAGATACCGGGGAATCGCGCGCTAATTCATTTGACCAATGAGCGCGCGCGGTGATAGAATTGGCCGTCAGATGGTAAAAATTAGAGATGAAACGGATAGTGATTTGGCCGGATACTGGATATCCGGTGAGCCTCTACGCCGGATATCCGGCTGCTATTTGCTGCGCTCACTTGTTATATTGTTATAATTTTAACTCGCATATTAGAAGATATTTTAAAAAAATGTCGACAGTGAAACAGATCGCCTATTTGGCAATATTTTGATATCAATAGTGATAATAACAAATATTCCATTTATTTATTGTGCAAATTTTTCATGGTGGCGAGGGGAAAAAAAGCAGGTTCGTCATCCATTATCCATATTTTATGGTACATATGAGGTGTATAAAAGCAAAGGCAGTAATATCCAAAATATTTTTTTAAAAAATGCGCTGTCGCCGTGGAATTTGGAATTTACTGAATTAGACAATACGAAATATTGATCTATCCCTTTCAAAATACTTATAAATATACTTTTCCAAATCACCATTCAAAACAAGATAGTTATATCCACTTCAACTAATCAACCCCTCAGGATTTATCACGTGACAAAAAAGCTGCTTCATCCTAAAGTGAGATTTGATGTCGTTTTTAGAATGAAACATCATAGCAAATATTATTAATTAGCAAATTATATATATTATATAATTACAGTATCTATTAAAAATGCACATACATTTTCTTTACGTGTATTTACTAATTAATAAATATGTGTGTGTATATATAAATATATATTAATATAAATGTATTCATAAATGAATTTTTGATAATAAGTGTCTGAAAAAAGTGCAGATCATTGATAAAAAATGCAAGTGAGTAATAATGAATAACTATTCGAATTTTTAATTTTAAGGTTAATTTCTGTCACTGCTCAATTGATATTTTTAATTTCGATAAAAAAATTAACTTTTTTTAAATTTTTAGGTTAATTTCTGTCGCTGCTAAACTGACATTTTTAATTGTGAGATGTCAAATATTACATACACATCTTATTATTATGCGACTACTATAAGGCTCGCTCGTTTTCGATTTTGTACCCCTCAAATATGATATCATCAATCCAACTTCATTGTTTCAAAATTCAGGTTGATATGAATGTGAGGTCTCTTCACGCGGTGACGATTGTAACGATACTGCTTATTCTACTCTTATAGTTATTTATGACATTTTAATTAATATTCTCTTCTTCCTGGCGCTGTCCCAACTCATTGCCTAGGAAGGCTATTGGGGTCGGCTCTTTTCGTTCTCAGGCTGTACTTAAATGATATTTGAATTATTGTTTACAAAATAAAATGTCAAAATCAACCAAACTGGAATTCATTTTACTTGAAAATTTATATTTTCTTCAAAAGCCATATCATCCCATTGGAAAATGCTACACAACTAAAAATTTATTTTTATGTGACATCAAACAACATGATGAATGCTATGAATAATGCTGTTAATACTGAAGTATGTTTCGCTTTTTTTTGATAAATGAGACTAATGAGCAGTAATCCATTTTGCAATTTCGTAAAATTCGGGTGCAGGTATTGGACGTTTAATAATTGTGAAATCATACTGAATTACTGATAAAATGGTTGTGGATTATCCATTACATGATCCGCATGATCACTTTTGGGGCAATATTATCTACGACTGCTTTTCAATTGTCTTTGATATATATATCGCGGTTTCCCGTTGTCTATGGTGGAATTTGTCTTCGTCTGGTCGTGATTTTTGTCGTTATATGTGTTAAGATTCTCAGTAATATTAATTTTTTTTATGAATATTTTTAATGTTATAAGCCAGTTAACGATACAGTATGTTTTAAAGTGCTATCACAATCTTTTTAAAAACTGAAGACGCTCTGATCCATGCCATCCGAGAGCTCCAGGCACTGGTGACGCCATTTTACGGGGATGAATTGGCTCCCGCTCGAGTTGGTGAAGCCTTTTTTTCATTCCGACAATGCTCGTGTGATGAAAATAACCAGGAATGGTTGTTTTTGCTGTTCCTTACTATACCACACTTAAGGTTAGTCTAAATATTATATGCCGGTAAATGCAGTGGTTTTCGACTGTGTACTTACTACGCTTGTAATTCATTAACTTTACATATTGTCGATATACATTAGTCACACTTTTTGGTTCAACACATCATACGCAGCGCGATTTCTTCTAAAATGTGTTTCTATTTTTGCAGATATTTGATCAATTATGGAAGATGGAAACTATCATCAGGTGAAGAGAGATAATTTCATTAATACTGAAGGATTTGATAACAAATTGTCTCACAAAAAGATTGAGCATTATTTGAATCTGAATGGAGGTGCAGATAGATCCAATAAATCATTAAAGACGGTTTTACCCAACCATAACAAATTGAACACAACTGAGAAGTCATTTAATTTGGAACAAGACTTGATTCCAAAGCATCATTTAAAAATTAAGAAATCATCTGCTGTGGGTGACTCTAACATCGTAACCGATGTGGTGCCAAAACTTCCCAAGCCTCTTATTACCCAACATTCTACTTTTAGAAGAGTATTGAAACGGCCCTATGAGGATGTAGGTATTCACCCTCGAGAGAATGGAGACCACAAGGAATACAACAAGCATCTGGCATCTGGTAAAGTTCAACCGTTATCACGCAGCTTGCAAGGGTCTTCACAGAGGACTAAATATTTACACAAAAGGAGAAAATTAGATGGTTCTCAACAGAATGAATATGCTCAGTATCTGGGGCTCCAGCCAGCTGTTAAGTTCAAGTGCAGCAAATGTTGCTGTTCATCATTCGAGAGTCTGGGTATGCTGAAGGAGCATCAGCGTTACTGCTCTCCGAAGGCTGCTCCGCCTCCAGCCCCTCCTGACCTTTCGCCTGGCAGCTCAGTCAATACGAATTTCCGCATCACTAGGAAGGTTTATCTGTGCTCCGCTTGCGGGACTTATTACGAGAATTGGAATCTATTTTTGCATATTCGTGAAGTTCACAATCGTCACACCTGTCTGTTCTGTTTTGGAATGTTTTCACAAGCCCAGAAGCTGGCTTCTCACCTTGTGGTTAAACATAACATCCAGGAAGATCATTTTACATCCAAGGAAGACCTCTCCTCCAAGTTTTCAGATTCCTTTTATTTACTGTGTTGCAAGTGTGAAAAAGTTTTCACAGAGAGAGAGAATTTCATTTTGCACGAGTGCACGCAAGTTATTAAGCAATGTTCCGTGTGCAAAGTGAAGGGAAGTCATTCCTCCGAGTGCACAAAGAACTCTAAGCATAAGCGGCCCAGTGTACAGCCGGGAGAAGTAAAGAAAGGGAAAAAAATTCCTGCCATTGAAAAAAAACATAGTTTACCTTCAGAAGCAGTATGTGACCATAATTTAAGTGCAGAAAGTGTCAATTCAGAGAAAAGTCAACCTGAATGTGTTCTTTCGCAGGATGATGCAGATAGACCCTCAGCAGTAACGCAAGAAGGCCGCTCAGCAGATAAAAAGTTGGAAATAGATACAGATCTCGACGATATATCATGCCACGATTCCCCAGTTTCTAAATCGTCGCCTGTAATAAGTCACACACCAGAAACTGATGAAAGTATTCTAAAATTACCAAATGAAATCATAAAGAACAACAATAATAAAGAAGATAATCTAGAATCTGCCTTTCTGGAAAACAAAATAATTGGTTTGATTAAAGATACAGATAATGTTAAGAACGACACAGAACACGCATCTAATGTGATAGAAACAGACATTGAAACAAATTGTCAAGCATTTGCGGCGAGATTACCTTCTCAGGACATTTCTCAAGACGCTTTGCAGACCCTTACTTGCGGTGAAGTACAATCCTCAGTTCCTCCTAGTTACATTAAAAATTTCAATATGTCTCAAACGGTAAATGAAACCACAAAACTTGTGTTAAAACCACCCCCACGTAATAGGCGACCTCCAAAAAGATATCAGTTTAAGAATTCCCAAGAAAACATACAAAAAGAAGAATTACCTGAAGTTAAAGAAGCTGTCAATAGAGTCCCAAAATTAACTGTTAAGGTACCAAAAATATTAACAGAAAAAGAATCGACTAGTGATTACTCATCTGAAAGTGAAGATAGTGATAAATTAACTGTAGACTTTGATATGAATAGTGATACCCCGCTATCTCCAGTTGTCGAAAATACAGAGTGCGGTGATGATGTAAAGGACCAGTCTAGTGAGCGGTTACTGGGTGATAATGTTGTAAAAAAGACTGATTCAGTGGCAGACACAGAAGTGGCAGTAGCTGGTGAAGACATACCTTTAACTGAACTTACTTTAGACAGACCTTTAGATCGATATCCTTTAAAGGACTTGCTCCGAGTGTTTTTATCTTCTACAGTTTATAACTGTATTTATTGTAATCACGCTCGTAAGGTGGCAGTAAATGCCAAACAACTAGGCTTGCATTTTATCGCTCAGCACAGGTTCACAGCTACAGTGGACAGTATTACTGCTGAAGAGTTGATGCCGGAAACTATAGTTCTTAAAATTAGGTCCTGTTTGCAAGAGGTTCAGAATATTTTTCTCAACTTGGAAGGATATGACACTGAGGAGAAAACAGATATGAAATTTTATGATCAGGTTTTAGAATGTTTTCAGTGTTTTTTTGTAACCACTGTCCACAAAGATCTTTATATGCACAATAGGAAAATGCACCAGAAAACCATTCTGCTTTGCATAATGTGCAAATCTAATTTTTACAGTTACAGTGAATTGCTTTGTCACCTTTGTCCTGGAACATATGTATTGAACAGTGAAATACAGTTCCGGTGCTGTTTATGTCAGCATGATTCCATACCTTCCGCTTTCAGGCTGATGGTACACTTGCGCAAACGTCATCATGCTTGTGATGTATGCTTAGAAACTTGCCAAAACCAATCAAAACTATCCAACCACGTCTGGAAACACAAGCTCCATCATGTGTGTTATCGATGTGGGATAGCTTACCGTAACAAACCAGATATCACCAAGCATTTGTTTTGGAAACACGGAACAGAAAGTGTTCTTTGTAAAAAATGTTTACAAAAAAGGTGGCCACATGTATACCACTTTTGTGTTCCACCCAACACTTTTGTGTGTGAAGAGTGTAATTTAACCTTTACCAAGGCGGTTTCTTTAAAGGTTCATAAGAGATTACATACAAATGATAATCCATATACATGCCCCGAAGAAAATTGTTCTGAAAAATTTATATCTAAAAAACTGTTAAAAAAGCATGATATTAAACATTTGGAAACTTTAATAAAACCCGAAGAACCTTCTAAACAAACAGCAGCTATTGATGAAAAATTAGACAAAGTTATGTCACCCGCACATACTTCTAAGGAAACTTTTTCTGCCATTAATAATATAGAAACCAAGGCAACACCATTAAAAAATAAAAAATCCAAAAAAAATAAAAAGAACAAGGAAAAGGATACATTACTAATAGATGTTAATTTGCCTGCGCTTAATTTATCGGAGAGCGACAGTAGTGACGAATCGGAGCCCGAATCTACCAAAAAAAATGAAGAAAATGTTGCTGTTGGGGACACGGAGAATAGAGTACCTAATAATAGTGAAAATGTTACACATGATGAAGACACAAGTAATGTTGATAATTCAGTAGGCCAGGATATGGACATGATATCAAAGAAAGGAGATCTTCCTGAAGAGACTAATCCTGAGCAACCAATACCAGGCATATGGGACAATTTTAAAATATATCAAGCCGAGATCGAAAAGCAAAGTGAAAAAGGACATGTCCCTAAACCACGGCATGTGTGCGATTCGGATCACGATTATTGTGTGATTCCCATTAGTGAAGACGACCTCAGGGAAGAAGTAAACCTGAATACATCTGAAGGGTCCATGAAAGATCTTAAAAAGAAATTAAAAAATAGAAAGAAAAATAAGAAAGCAAATATTT
This sequence comes from Agrypnia vestita, assembly GCA_016648135.1. Classification (NCBI taxonomy): domain Eukaryota; kingdom Metazoa; phylum Arthropoda; class Insecta; order Trichoptera; family Phryganeidae; genus Agrypnia; species Agrypnia vestita. Next base: position 26,911 of record JADDOH010007337.1, on the reverse strand, counting down.
CTTCTTCTAGCGATAGTAGTAGCGATAGCGATTCTAGCTGCTCTTGTGGGTCTAAATGTAGCTGCTCCTCTTCTAGTGGATCGTCTTCCTCTAGTTCCTCATCTTCAGATTCAGAGTCTAGTTCCACCCGACGCCGAAGCCAAACCAATGTACATAAAGATAGTGATGCTTCTGCCGTGGACATAATGGCGACAGAGGAATCTCCCCCGAGATTTGTGATACCTGAGCCACAGGAAGTGCCTGTCGCAGAATCTGACCTCGATACCGATGAAACTGAAACTGATGAGGATTTTTATGATGAACACCCTCAACGCTTAGCAAATAAAATATTAGCTGAGAAACGAAATCAATTAATGTTATTGGCTACTGTAGCTCCTGTAAATAACGGCACATACCTAGACTCAAGTAGACCGGTCACTCCGGAAAATCCGGAAAAGGTTAAGGAAATTAAAAAAAAAGTTAAAACAAAAAAGAAAAAGAAGGAAAAAAAAGATGAAGTTTCAAGCAAACCCTTGCCAACTCCGATTTTACCAGTTCCGAAAATTTGCATTCGACCTGAAGAGACTCAAGCAAGTGTGCCGAATAAAATAACAATTTCTCTTCAAACTAACACTGTCATAGATAAAACTCCCGCTATTGTTGATTCTCCTTTATCTAGCAGTACAACTTCTAGAAGTGACGCAGAAAATAAAAGGGCATCTAAGAGACGAAGAGTTCCAAATAAATTTTATGGCTATTCGAGTGATGAAGAATATGCCCTAAAATCTCATCTTCCTCCAAAGTTAGAATGGAGAAAAGAGGACTTACCTTCACCAAGCACAATTCAACAACCAGTCATTCCAGAGATACCCAGTTTGACCGAAGTTTTGGCTCGTGAATCAAAACCAGTGATTTCACCAAAACTTGTTTTCAAAGAACCAATATATAGTTCGAGTGATGAGGACTCGGATTCTAGTAGAGAAGGCGTTTTACAGATCAATCACCCAGTTGCAGAGGAAATGGAACAAGAGCCCGTAGAGCCTGTTACAGTCAGTCGTCCGGCTGTTGGCACTTTCCCTTTCCCTCGACCCGCTGGTGTAAGGCAAGCTCGTGAGGGAGAAAGTGTTTACTGCTACTGTCGGTGTCCATATGATGAGGTATCTGAGATGATAGCTTGCGATGCTGAGGGTTGCCTAATTGAGTGGTTTCATTTTGAGTGTGTTGGAATCATGGTGCCACCCAAAGGAAAGTGGTTCTGCCCCGATTGTCGACAGAGGCTTGAAAATGAAGAAATGTAGATAGTGTTGTCTATATTACGCACATAACAATTAATAAAAGCCTTTGTTATGTGTAAACATATCTCAGCGCAGATGTTAGTTTTGTTTGTGACAAAATTTTGTAAAATAAACCCTCCTAATAATATGCTTGTACATGATTTTTAATTTTATTTAAGTTTACCTACTATTATATCACCGATAAGAGGACTTAGTGTAAATACTTTTAACATAATATTATTCTTAGTGAGTCGGAATGCTAACCAATATAATTTGTTAAATAAAATGGCTTTCATATTTTATTTTAACTTTGTTTACAAAACTTGTATAAGCAAGATGTGCCAAGTACGCGCATATAATATGTCCTTCTGTATACTATGTAGCTGCCAATGGATATTTGTATTTCATTTCTCTAGTCTTCATTCTCAGTTCATTTCTTGTATGAATCTTTTAAATATATGTAATAAAGTTAACAAAATGAATTGAATTTTAACATTTATACATATTGCTTTTCAAGTTCAATGAATTCAACTGCATTTTCAGGAGTCGGGAGATGATATATAATTTGCATTTTGTTAAATAATAATCATTTCTACATTCCATCATGTCTAAATAATATTTAAAACATTGTGATAAATAAATCTTGTATCACCATAAACAAATCTGCACTCATTAATAACCTGAACCATTGATATTCAAAATTGTGTCCTGGGTTTGCTTATCATAATATTAATATTATGCATGTTGGACATTGGAGGATGTATTATCCTGGAATTTAGTAGTTTATCAAGATAAAACAGAGAGTTCTGTTGAAGCAGATTTGGACTCATTTCCATTGATAGCAAGTACAGTTTTCATAGAATTTAGATATTCTCCACTTTGAAAATAACTATAAATATAAAAGCACAAAAATGTATAGGATCAGCTGTTATTAGACACTAAATTAGACAGTACACAATGTTGATACTACTGCACTGTAGAATGATGGCTGTTTTACGAATCCTACTCGCAATAATACAACTTTCAGTGACATTCTATTGCTTTAACACGTTGATTGCTGAATGATTTACTTTTATATCATGTTGATGCTAAAAATGTAGCCAATAATTAAAATTCTTAAGATAATGATTGCAGAGATAATTCAGTGCCATTTACCCACGTAAACCCATCAGTCCTCCAGGTGGCGAGCACCTAGAGGGCTTGAACATGACTGCAATGTTTTAAGGACAAACTTTAATAAGTGCGTTTACGCTCACATCTTATCAATATTATTCACCATATTATTGCATCGTCTTATTCAGATATTTTGCAATTCTATGTGCACGTAATTAGCGCTAAGAACAGTGTTTCTCAAACATGTTGAAACTGCATACACTATATCATCTTTTTCGTTTTCTCATTATTAAGGGTCACAATGTAACTTGAGACCTTTATTTCTCTCCTAACTTTCTGAATAAAATAGTGCAGGAAAAGTCTGTAGCAGAGTTCTATTAATTTGTCCAATAAGCAAAAATAAATTTCATAACTTCTAGGTTTCGTGATAAAGAAGCAAAAATTGATAGAAAATATGTTATTTTAATACAGTCGAACTCGGTTATAACGAGCTCGGATATAAGGAGATCTCAGCTATAATGAGCAAAACTGGGAATTCATTTTGATTTGCGCATATTACCATACAATCGTTCTCGGTTATAAGGAGCGCGATTCCCGGATATACGGAGCAAATTTCAGAAACTCTGCATACATAATTGCTTGGGTTATAGAAAAAATCCAAATACATACTCATAACAATGAACTTCTTCACTTTGCTTTTAAAGCGGCTCGCACTTAATTATGGTTCATTATGATGTACAAAAACCTGTGTGTCCGAAAATACCGCGTGCACAGGCAAACAATGGTTCGTCGGCATTTCTTTGATAAAGAATACCGATGAACTGACAGCTTATACAGTTTACTGTATTAGCTTTTAAAGGCTTAATCAGTTAAACGCGAATTGTTCTATCGCAAACATGTCCACTAACAAACGAAAGTGTCTCTTGGTTTGCGAAAAAGTAGAAATTGTTCGTGAAATAGATTGCGGCACCAAAAATTCCCAAGTCTGTAAAAAGTTTTCACTATCGTCTTCTACAATTTCATCGCTCTGGAAAAATGAGGATGTTTATGTTTGGCTGCTCTTGAAAATAACATCACACAGTCCAAAAATTTACAAAGTGTGAACATACTGACGTTGATAAATTGTTATTGAGATTCTGTACCCAAAGATCTGCTAGATTTTCCATCGTCGGACCAATACTTAAGACGCAAGCGAAAAAATTTGCAAAACGATTTGGAAGAGATGACTTTAAATGAAGCAACGTACGGCTGGATCGCTTTAAAAATCGCCATAATATTGTTTATGCAAAAGTTAATAAGTTAAGCATCTGCCGATTCTGTAATGGCAAGTGGGTGGATTGAAAGCTTTTGGTCAGAATTAAGGCAGAGTTTCAAGCCGAAGACTCCATAATGTTGACGAGACAGGACACTTTTATAATATGGTACCTGACACCACATTTAAATTTAAAAGTGCATTGGTAGAAAAAAATCAAAAACTCGGGATGGTAATACGTGTATATTAAATCTAAGATATTCTATCATATCATCAATCAACAAATATCATAGTCCAATTATATAGTATTCGGATTATTCATTTAAAAAACTACGCACGGAATTTACCTATCCCGGATATTAGGAGTCCGGGCGATAAGGAGTAAATTTAGGCAGTCCCGTCGCCCTCGTAATAACCGAGTTCGACTCTATTTCAAACTGAAGCAGTTCAAAGACAGCAACTTCTTTAACAGTAATTCGGCAATTGTCCATTATCATTTTCTCTACTTTTTCGACGTTACCATCGGTTATTGGTGTGTTAGGGCATCCAGAACGATTGTCATCTTCGACTTCTTCACAACTTTCTTTGAAGCGCTTATACCACTCATAAACTCTTGGTTTATTGACTGTAGACTCACTAAAAGCGACAGTTAACATTTCAAATGCTTTATTTCATTTTTAAAACTAAATTTAATGTAAATTCTTTGATCTATTTTTATGCAAGCAAAGAATACCTGTTTGACTGACAGCAAGAAAGTAAACATCCAAGATGGCTGAAAATCATGCCATGTGTCAACAATCAAACTTCAACAACTAAACATAAAAAGCCCACGAAATTCAAAATTCTTAATATTTTTGGATCAAACCTCGTAAATGTATTGGTGACAGCATGATCACATACACACATTAAATATAAAGTAACATAATATTCATAAACCTGCTTTTTTTTTTCACTAAAACTAAAGCAAATATTTTGATTACCAGATGTTTGAAAATCGGTAAACTTAAAATTCTTATCCAACTGAGTAGCTTGTTGGTATACAGTGGTCATGACGCTCACCTAGTGATCTGGTGGTCAGTAGTTTGAGCCCCGTTCCAGGAGACTAGCAAGTTGTTAGTCCTATTTGCATAGCACAAGCGCTTGGTTTAAAATATAAAAGGTAAGAATATCAATGCATTTCTATTTTAAAAAATTACAAGAAAAATAAAATACAAAGAAATCGAGAGTTAAGATAGTTTTTAGCTCAGTTTTTTTATTAAGTTTGAAATCTAAAAGAAAATAAGAATAAACAATTAAGGCATTTATAAAAAAACAAAACTCGATAAAAAAAATATTTACAAAATATTTTGAGAACAAGATTTTTTATACTCCTAATTTGTAAATATAAGATATTTACAGCAAAAGAAGAATTGATAACAATTAAATGAACCAATGTGAAGTATTTTCATCAGCACTGTTAAAAATAATACAGAATTGTTTCTATAAAACTAACAACATTAGGAACCCAGTTTTAGTTATAATTTTCACGAATTTATTTTTACCCATTATTTATTATTTAAAAAAAAATGTTGTTATGTTTCAGGAACAGGCAATTACCCACACTCAAATAATTGAATCCTCAAATGAACACGGTCTCCCTTCAAAATCAGCGCTCATAGTCAATTTATTTAAAAAAATGAATATATGTCATTATGGTTAATGTTCAATTTATTCATTCATTTAAATAATTATGTTGCAATGTCGATAATGGTGTTACTGCGAAGGACCTTGAAAACCTTAGTTTATAGTTTATTATTCCACTTTAAAAATATAAAGGTATCATTACCGGATGAGAAATCTATATACACTATACGTAAAGGACCAAAGATGTCTCTAGCATAGTCCATTAAAATATATGAAAGAAACTGATTTAGAACATATATACAACTTTCAAAAATTTGGTAATATGGTGGATGTTCTTATGGTGGAATTTGTGAATGTTGCATTGTGTAAAGTGATCACTTAAGCCAGCTCACACAAATCATAAACCCTGGGTACATGTTTCTCATATAAATATTTCTGTGGGACTTCTATAATTAATTTTAATTAATAATTATCTATATACATTTAATAAAATACCAAATTTTTTTTTTAAAAGAATTGCGAGAGTACAATCCAGAGATCTCGCACCGCCTAGAAAAATTGCTGGGGCTGCCCCTGAATATACCTATGGCATTGCCTATTGCAAGAGCAATTCTATATTGTATATAAACATGGGAAAATGCATCCTCATTTCAGAATTCCTTTGATTTCAATTAAATGAAGAATACATTTTATATACTTTTAGTAGCAATGCTTCTGGCACTTAACAGTTTAGTTTTTTCCAATCCCATCACATCAGCTCCGATGATGAACCCTGCAATGGGATCCGAAACGTTGGCCAGAGAGGTCACATATCCATATCCAGAATACACAGAAGTAATTTTTGGCTTGGAGCTATATGGTGGGAAAAGTGGGAATTTTTTGTTTTCTGGTAAAAATTATTACAATGCTTTTTATCACAAATAGTTCCAATCCACATTCCATAGATTGTTTACACTTTCTTTGAGAATTTTTTCCCGAAACGTAGATAATAAAGTCATCAGTGTACTGCAGGATTTGACAAAGAAAATGGATTAGATAAGCTATGTCATGGGTGTATATTGAATGTTACGGAGCTTCGACTCCGATTCCGAAAGGTCGGAACTTCCAATTAATTTTGCACCTTCGGTTCCGATAAATTGAAGTTGGAGGTCGAAGCATAGCAGCGGCGGCTTAATATCTAAAGTTTTCTAAATGAGTATAATAGAGAAAAACGTATTCCTCATCATTGATTAGTGACAATCCTTTGTTATGGTGGAAAGTGAATACAAAATTTCAATCCCTGAACTCGATTGCCTGCCAGTATTTGTTGTCTCCACCAAGGTCAGTCAACTTTTTAGTGGTGCTGGCCTAATCTATGACCCGTTGAGAAATAGATTGGACGGAGATAAAGCTGCAAAGCTTCTGTTCATTAAAAAAATTTGCTTCTTTTGGAGTCAGTTCATTTGATCTAATTTACTGCTAGTACTGTTTAAGATTTAAGAAAATTTGATTATTTTTATTTTCATGACCGAGGTAGATGTATTGTTTTTTAAGCCAATATAAATGAAACTGATGAATAATAATGTTTGTGATTTTACTTTGTTAGACCTGCTCTTAACATATTTCTCTTCTGCCTCCGCCTTTGATTGTGATTCTGGTTCCGAAAAATCAAATCTAAAAACTCCGATTCCGAATTCGGTTCCGATAAAGCAACCTCTGTATTGCTTGCCCAACGTAACTTGGCGTGCGACGAATTTTGAACTAAAACCCGCCCCGCTCGCACCCGGCGGTAACCCCTCGCCCTGTCATTCAGTTCATTCTCGTCTGAGCACGAGCTGTGTCATCTTGATTACCAATATATACTGAATTATTATGTCCAAAACATCCTAAACAGTCCGGGATGGTGCAAGAACAATTGCCAATGAAGTATTAAAGTTTTGCGAAGCTGAAAAAGCGAATAATGGTCCGATATTACCGTCTGACAGTTTGACAGATAGAACGGCCGCCATTACTGCATGGTTTCTTTAGTGCTGCCCGACCAAATTTCTGTATTTAATACGACACCGGTCACCGGACATTCTGTACATTATGTATTGTGTAATAAATTTACATCCTGACAACTTCTGTTACGCGACAGCGATGCCCTCTCTCGCATGCCTAGTTATAGTGGTACATCTATAACATCCCTGGTGTATATATATTAAATAAAATAGGAAACAACACAAACCCTTGAGATAGAATTTCTTCTGCTCTGAATATTGGAGATGATCCATTTGCTTCTACCACTATTAATTAATCTTTGGATATAATTCATTTAATGGAATTCCAATACACATACAAGTTTTTGTTCCAGAATACTTAAAACAATGTTATATTCCAACGAGATATTCTTTCTGGAATGAATGATCTGAATACATATTCCAATTACATATAAACAATTTATGCACATTAGACTATATTTTGCCACATGAATGGATAAACATAGAATAATAAATCAGCATTTTAAATATATATAATTTATTAAATAAATAAACTGGTTTTATACATTTAATCAAAGATTTTTGTGCTGTCATCACAAACACAACTCTGCCAAAGTTCAGAGCGATTGTTGGTCTTAAATAAAAGCATTTAAAAATTATGTAATCTTAATTTGTTCCTAACAGTTCATTTCAAACATAAATATACATGTATATTACAAAATTATTGCAATGAGTAGAAATATAGGTTATAATTATATTAAATAATCTTACATAATATAGTGATTTTTCAGTAAAAGAACATTTAAAGTATATTTCTCAAATTGCTAAAAGGTGTTTGGTGAATCCACTGCTAAAAATGGGTAGTTAGTTCATTATATTTGAAAGTAAACCGAAAGTTCCCCGAATCGTTACCAGCTTAATTTCTGACCATCATATTGATAGAAATATCCAGAATTTTCCTCACGGAATGTATTTAGTGTCTCGAAAAAGCCTTTGATACTTGTCTCCACATCCAACGGTGCATTTTTTCCTCCCATATCTGTTTTGACCCAACCAGGATGTATAGCCACAACTAATATATTATCCTTCTTCAGATCTATGCTCATAGAACGAGTTGCAGCATTTAAAGCCGTCTATAACAAAAATAAAAGAATGATGAAGTAACAAGGTAAATAATTTTTCTCCGAGCTTCAATTTTTTCAACGGACAGATAACAAAATTATTATTTTTGATAAGTAATTATCCAAACCTCGTTGCGATTTTACATATGAAACTTTTTTGATTTATTGATAAACTAAATATTAGCATAATCTGGAGTCCGGAGAGACAGTATTGAAACCCCGAGACCTAGTGACCCTAATAGTGGTAAGTGCTAGAGGATTATTTTGGGTTCCAGAACCAATACAATTATTCCAGAAAAGAAAACATAATTTGTATATAACTTTATCTGTTTATTTCTCAACAAATCAAAAATTTTTTTTTACAAACATTCATCAAACATTAAATTAACTTTATCATTATTATTAAATCAAACATTAAATTTTACAAAAATTCAAATCCACTTATGCATCAGAAAAACGGGAATATTTTAAATTCAATTGAAGGATTAATGTTGCAAACCTATTTCGCTTTCTTCTGTGTATTGTGGAAGAAATTTGACTGCTCTGCAGTAATTTGATTTGTCAAATTATAATTTCTTTATTCATCACTTAAATTAATGATTTGTTTGTTACCTAAAACTTGAAAACCTAATAATTGAAGTACCAACCTTAGAACATCGATAAGGATAGAATCCTCCTTTATCATTTTCGGAAATCGATCCAAGAATTGAACTCATGTTAATAACTGCAGCTCTGTTAATACTCATCGGTTTATCTGAATTCTTCTGAGAAGCAATTTTCAATGATGGCAACAGATTCTAAAAAAAGTATAACAAAAAATGATGTTGAATAAACATTAAAAAAGATAGTACTAAATAGTCTGCGTACAAAAATGTAGGCAAGTGAGATAAATAATAATTAAATGGGCAAGAAAATAATGTAAGTAAATTAACTTTTCATAATGCACCACTAAAAGTAGAAAGAAAATTAGAATTTACAATAGTTTTAAATATGTAATCAGATGTGGCTGATTTACATACTATGTATACAAAAGCTCACTATTATTTCATTGGGCGAATTTGAAGAAAAGATTGATTCAAATATATGCAACATGAATGTAAAAATTGACTAATTTTGAGGGAACTAATTTTTTTGGATAAATAATGTAGTACCTAGTAAAATTTTTTTTTTTTAAATATATGAAATACTTACTTTTGTTAGCATAATGGGAGCTAAAGTATTAACCATAAAGTTCTCCATGATTTGCTCTGATTTAACAAAATTAAGTGTGGTAAACTTTGAGGAGACACCTCCATTGTTTATCAGAAGATTTATTCCAATATCCTTTGTAATGTCCGTTACATTTTTTACAACATCAGTATACGAATCAACATTCAGTAGATCTAAAAGAGGTTAAAAGTTATGCATATACATATATCATGATGTTTATATTCATTGCTTAAACAATTGTTAAGTAAGTAATCCATTTGTCCAAAAATAATATCTTTTTTTAAATAGAGGGCAGCAGGCAAAAACAAATCAAATGTTTCGCCCAATTTGATAAGCAACTGAAAAAATAAAAATTCATGGTCCTTAAGAATTTTCTGGGGTATTTTATGTGTTTTTACAACATCATTATCATAAAAACACATTCGCCCTGATGATGGACCCTACAATGAGACCCAAACGTCGGTCAGAAAAGTCATAGAAACATGGCAAGGCAAAATTCTCCAGAAACCACAAACTAGAAGTAACTGAAAGCATATTTGCAATTTCAAAAATAAAATGAGATCTAATGTACATATATCTGTACCTTAGAGGTAAACTATCATAACTGCTAAATTTGAGATTTTCATTCTAATAATGATTTTGATAATACAGAATGCATATTTTTTTGTGGTAAAATATTGTATTTCTAGCTTTGGCTAGCACAATAAAGGTAATGTGATAATATCATAAACAACAAAGCATCCTATCTACCATAGTAAATTGAATTCCTGACCTCCTGTAAATACATTTTCAAGACCTATCAAGGTTCCAAAATACAATGATATATAAATATTTTTATGTTAGGTTCCATCATGCTTTCATGATTTTTAAAAAATATTTCAAAAATAATTCTTGTTGATTTTTATTTCTCACTTGTTCTTCCATTATTATTATATGTATCTATTAGTAAATTTTTATTTAGAGATGATACACTTGCCAGCAAACTTCTTGAAATTCTTAGGCGTAGTGGGGGAATGCGCAGAAGACAAAATTTGGGTCTCTTTGGTAGAATGGTACGTGCGCAAACTTCCCCCCACTACGCCGTAAAATTTCAAGATGTTTGCCGGCTACTGTACCTAAGTGAATTTTTTATAGGTTGGCTATGTTATCTGCAACTCTTTCTATAAACGGAAGGTCGTAGATAATGTGGCCAAGCCACAGCAGTACCTACTATTTTTGTTGAATCAGGCATTCTGCCTGAGTTTGGCGATTTTTGCCAACAGTATTATAATGCATATATTTTTTAAATAATGAAAATAATTTGTTTTAAGAGTGATTTTCTTCATTTTCCTCATGATATACGTTTCACAATGTGATAGTAAGATAAATAAATGTAAAATATTTTAAGGGTAAACAGTTAGAAGATGAGCAAATATAATTTTTTTTAGAGGTAAACTATCGTAAAAAAATTGTATAAATAAGCTTCAGTAGAGGGTATTTGAATTACAAAATAATAAAACAAGAAATATGAATTTTTGATGATTGAGATGAGGACATTTTTGCAACGTTCATTCTGCTCTCCTATATATGTAATAGCTGCTAGTTACAATATTTTACGGGAATGTAAGGTAATTTTTTTATTTCTAATGCACTTTTCATCTGTTATGAAACTCTCATAACTAAAGAAAGGAATTATAAAAATGCTCTAACTATCTCTTACCCAGTTTTAAAATGTGTAAATTTTTTGAAGATTTTGATAGCTCTTGGAGTTCCTGTGTGAATAAAATGAACACAAAATTATAAAATAAATTGTAAAATATTTAAATATATACATAACGTCACTTAAGTTCTAATACCTAGAAAGTCAAAAAACTGTCAAAATGAGTCATGCATGTCATTGAATAGAGAATCGAAAGATTGTCGTTTGACCTATCAAAATCAAAGCGATTGTTCCAAAAACAAAATCAGAGCGTATATCAGTGCAGACCACCACAACATTACGTATATAGTTTTTTTGGTCTCCTGAAAAGTTCACGATTTTGAGTTACGCAGTGTTAGAACTTAAGCAACAATATGTAGTATTTCCATCACAATGAGTGGAGGAATGTGTCGGTGTGTCTAGAAGGTTCCTGTACATTCAATAAATTTCTTGAAAGTTCTGGAAGGAGAATGTTCTAGAAGGTTCGCGAAAGTTCTATGACCATCCAAACAGTATACTAAAAATCAACTCGCACGAAGTCGCGCGAGCAGAGCTAGTGTACAATATAATTTATTTATTTAAATTTTGATACCACTATTAAGCTTTTATTAATTTACATGACTTATTATTAAGTTTTTAATATTTTAATAACATCACCACTATTTTTATTAATTATTAAGTTATATAACATTATTATTATCAGCGCAGTACTTTTTTATCTATAAAACTCAAAATTTTGCATACTTATTCTTTAAGACCCGGCGGGTAACACAGGCGACATTTCCCCCCTCCCCTTTACCCCATTCCCTCCCTCGATATATTTTTTGTATAAATCTATACTGTTTAATAGATCTGACCCAAATTTTACATACTTATTCTTTAAGAACCGGCAGGAAACATAGGTCATATTTCCCCCTTTCCCCAATATATATTCTGTTCAAATCCATACCATTTGACAGATCTGACCCAAATTTAGAATACATATTCTTTAGGACCCGGCTGAAAACATAGGCCACATTTCTTTCCTCCGCCTTTACCTCATCCGCTTACCTGATATGTTTTCTATACAAATCTGTACCGTTGTGAATACTTATTCTTTAGGACCTGATTGGAACACATAGGTGATATTCCCTCTCTTCTTTTTACCCCACTTCCCAACCCCAATATATTTTCTGTACAAATCTACACTATTTGACATCTTTGGAGATGAGTGAGGTACTTTGACATTCTACTTCTTAATAACAACTCGGCAGAGGAGGAGCATAATACAGTGGAGAGCATGAGAAATGACTTGCACACTGATGATGCTGAACCCGCTTCATCGGATGAAGTATAACGGGTAATAAAACAGCTGAAAAAAATAAATCCCCTGGGTCGGATGAGCTGGTTGCTAAATTGTTTAAAGCAGGAGGTGAAGAGTTTACTCAATATCTTCATAATCTAATCCAAAATGTACGAACAGAAGAAGAGATGTCTGAAGAGTGGAGATTAGCAATTGTTCACTATACGAGAAGGGTGACCAATTGGAGTGCCGTAATTACAGGAGTATAGAGTTGTTAAACACCAGCTATAACTAACCTATACTATATCGAATGTCCTGTTCAAAGGCCAGACAAATTGTGTGTTGATAAAATTTTATCACTGAGACTGATCGTCGAAATGTCGAATGTCGAAACTCATACCTCTTCATAAACTTCAAGCATATGATAGTTATAGCTCTAGCTATAACTATCATATGCGGTCTACCGCATTCAAAATAATGTGCCCAAAAAATATGTGTGTTGTTACGATGCAAAAAATGAAAACAAATGAAGTTTTTCTAGTAAGTAACCTTTTTTAAAATAAAAAATATATATTTATTTGGAATATCATATTGAGGTTTGGAATATCATATTGAGGTTTGTAATATGGGCTTGCCAGGCAACTTTCCCCCGCTTTCTTCTTACCGGACAAAGCTAGGGAATGGTCTTTTGATTATGGTCGACCTATAAATAAGAACGCATTGTACAACAAAATTGGTCTGGAGTGCGGTGTAAGGTGACCAATCTGATGAAATTAACATTGTCCCTAGTAATGTTTACAGTCAGAGTGGGCAATGATCAGTCCGAGCCCTTTGAAGCGCAGGGTGGGACAAGAAGATGAATTATACGATATACCACAACTCTGTGCAATGATATTTGATAACTTTGTGCAACTGTAGACCTACTCTGATGATATTGATATAATTGCAAAAACTCATGATGCCTTTATAAATCTTGAAAGTTCTGCAAAAACATGTGTCCTATAGTAAATTAGTAGAAGGCCAAATACATGGCCATCGGATACACCCAACAAACCCCAATACTTGTGGAAGCAAAATTTCGAATCGGTACCTACCAAGATTCATGTGGAGAGAATATCTGAACAACAAGCACCGAAGTTCCTGCTAAATTTAAGATCAATAGGGTGAAGGAGCTTAGGAAAGCCAAAAAATGAAGGAACAATGTCCTCAAATGTCTTGGAAATTCAGAACTGGAGAACTGGAGCAAAGACCAAAATGATTGGAAGAAGACTCTTGAAGAAGCTACCAGGGGTTGTAGAGCCAACAGTGATTATGAAGATGACATATTTTATGAGCCAGCAAGAGAGATTTCTGTAATGATTCTTTTTTTTTAATGAGCTTTCTTTTATATATAAAAGTATAAAAATATATGTATTCGTGTAGACATTTGATCTGGCTTTGAATGTGACTCCTAGTCATATGGGCAATTTATTTTAGGTAGGTACCTAAGGGTTTCTAGGGATAATGTAAGTATTTTCAAATTCCAGTTTTTCCAGGCATTGTTTTTTTTTCCCAGGGTTTCCAGGCATTGGTAATGCAATAAGGTAAGTGAATTTGTAAATATGTTTTTAATAGATGTTCAAATAAAAGAAATAGCGTAATACATTACCAATCAGATGTATTAACATGCAAATTTTGTGATGAACCTTCTTAAGATAAATACAATAGTTTGAGATAAGATCATTGGTATCATCCAGCTGGTTCACGTGAACCAGTTGCTAAATTCAGCCACAGTTCATCAATCCCACTGTTAAAATGTTTTATTAGGTATATTTTATTATTATTATGTTAAAATATAACAAGTTAAGAAAAATAAAAAACTAACTATAATATATTAGCAATTGTTGATTTATTATACCGATAATATTTCCAGTTACATTAGTCATGTTTTGTGAGCAGAAACGTGAATTTATGGGAATTGAAGTCAATTTAGACATAAAGTGTGATTAATATGAATGAATATTCTGCAGTTTTAATTTTTTGCCGCCCCTGAAAGCTGTTGTGTTTTGAAAGCATTTGTGGTTAAATTAAATAAGTAACTAATAGTTAAAACAGTCAACAAATAAACAATATTATATATAATAAAGACACTAGTGAGGTTTTTCTCAGATTTACTTCTTAATTTTATATTCTAGGTATTTTAGGTATTTAGTAACAAAAACTATAACTACCTATTTACACTTACATACTAAAAATGATGTCTAGATGTTATTTGAATGACAGAATTCATAGTTAAATAAATAGGATGACATCAATAGGTAAGAAGAAAAAAGGTTCTTGCATGAACCTAGCTTCCCTCAAATGATTTATCGGGACTGAATGGTTAGGTTAGGTTATGATTAATGGAAAAACATCAGGGTAAGGTACAAAACACATATTATGATATGGAATGTAGCAGACTTAATAAACAATTTTCTTGGTCTACCTGTGCACTTCTTATCTATCAACATTTTGAGTCAAAAATGATTTGTTGTAATAGTATAAAAATGCCCTATTTCTTATATTTTTACTCGAAAATAGAAAAAATAGGGCATTATGAAGAATTGTTTTATAAAGTTAGAATATACGACACAAAAAATGACTGCTACTTAGGAATTTGAGTGGTAATCATTTTTTATTTCGAACCTTTTTTTGTTGACGTTTTGTTTGGAAACGTCAAAAAAATTATCATTCATATGCTAAAATGTTTACTTTTTATAAGCATACATGTATCGAACCACAATAAATGAATAAAACAAGACATTTTAAAATTGGTCGTCTATGGTTCCTGTTATCGGAAAATGGTTCGGAAAATATTTAAAAACGACAATGCCAGACAATATAGAAAATCTTTGCGACCAATTCAATTGACTTTTAGATTAATCAGCGGGCAGAATGATAATTTTTATCTTTCTGTCAAGATGGCGCTGGTGATATAAAAGCATAATACATTTGTAAGCGTTTGCTAAGAAACGTTTGACGGCCTCGACGCTCAGTTTGGTTCGGTTTGGTTTTGATTGAGGTTCCGTTCCGTGCGAGCAGTTCGGCCTTTGTCGTTTTTTCGGCCGAATTCGCTTTTCAAAATTGTGTTGATTAAATAATTATAACTAAAATATTTAAATTACTGCATAAAATTAAAGAAATGGCACCTATCGGTGAGTAGACATGCATTTACGGCAGAAAATTCTGACATTTGCATAATATTTTACATTACCTTTGCTTCTTCCGGCTTTCGGCATGTGGCTATTACGTGTGAAGGTTGATTTTTCCCAGTGAGAAGATATTTCACGATACCCAATCCTAACCCTCGATTCGAACCTGTAATCAAGACGGACTTCATCGTGGAAGTAATGTTGACTGTCGACTCTTTATCTGAAGCTGACTGCAGCGGTTCTTGTTGATAATCGCGGTACGGAGCACTCGAGCCAATTGTCTATGTCACGATGACGATTATTGGGGTCTTCAGCCGATTTAGTTTTATTAGTCCCTTTAAAGAATGTTTAAATATATTTACAAGAAACAGACGATTTGTAACAGCAAGTAAGTGAAACATTTGTGATGCAATCATGACAAATCGTCTAAGTCATTCTAACCTTGAAATTTTGTTGGGTGAAAGTTAGATTTATCTCATTCTGATGATGCTCAAAAAAGTGACTAATCAAATTTTTATCATGTTATATTTTAAATTCCATTACATTCCTATTATTCTATATTCGATATTCAGAAACATTTAACATAATTTCATGATTGAAAATTAGCCATAAATAACCTATTTTTGTGATTTGTGTTTGCCGCAATATTATATTATATAGGTATATGTATATTTATAATATACTAAAGCAATAAGCAATGAAAAAATTTGATTTTGTTTCGCCTGCTTTATTTGATTTAATGGAAAAATATTTCGTTACAGATTATTACAAATATTATTGTTACAGATTTTAGACTTTTTAAATTAATTAACTATGCACTTCAGAAGAATATCTATCTTACCTGTAAATTAGTATGAGGTGTTTTTATCTGTACCCTAGCGCAGGTGAGGTTCTATTTACACACTTTTGTCTAACACTATATAAAAGTAAAACGTGATATTTAATAAGTGATAGTTTTTTCAAAATGTGTAGGTGCAGAAATTTTCTGTTTCTGTCTGTAAAGTTTCTGGTCAATTTTGGTTGCATTTAGTTAGGGTTCAGGGCTGATATTATGAAAAATGAAGTTCGTATATATAAGGGAGACTGGAGACACTTGATCCCCCCTTTTGTTTTTTTACCTCCAATCTCAACGTTTCGTAAAATATACGGTTTGTATGAAATATCCGGTTTATTTAACACTTCTGTATCTAATGAGTATTTGGTAATCATTTTCACACTTTATTAGGTAATTCGTGCACAGTTATGTCAAAATCTAATTATTTTTCACTTGTTTTTTAAAATACTTCATCAAAACAATGGCACGTGTCAAAAGATGATGCAATAGAAAAATAGGATAGATAACTATTCTTTCATGCAAAAGAAAGGGATAGCAATCTACCAAAATATCTGTTCTTTTAATCGTAAATCTACTAAATTCTTTCTTTTAGACTTTTCATCTCAGATAAATCTTTATTATAGGTATATCTTTCATGTCCTCAATTTTTAACATTCTCAATGAGTTTGGAAATTTAAAGCCCACGATTTTCCTCGATTATGATATAATTTTTCGAGAAGATTTGAAATTTGGCAATTGCACTAATATCATCTTATAGGCTACTTGAAACGTTAATCATTAATTTTTTTAGCAAATTTAATTGCATATATACTGCTTGAGATTAATTTATTATTTGTCCAACATATCTATGCACGAGATTCTTTTATGTGACGGAATTTACTAAAACCCAGTCCCTGCTAATTATAGCATCATTGGTGTCATCTTCAATTTCTGATGCAAATTCACTTTAACTTGAATTACTTAAATCTGATTCAGCAGATGGCAGTAATTGCCCATCTTCGTTGTGAGTTTTCATCTTGTGAATTTGATTTACATTTCACTAATCTGGGAAGTTACCATATTTGCTATTGGTTCAGATATGTTGATGATATCTATTCATAAATTTCCAATGATTTTGACGGCCCCAAGAACATTGTCAAATGTGTGAATTGGTTGCTGGTTGTTTTAGTGTTTGAGATCAAGAAATATAAAAATAAAATAGTAAAATTGCAGAACCAAAACTTTCAACAGCTCTACTGTAAAACAATAAATTTGCGCAGTCAGCGCTGTTTTTCTGGACTGTCGATTTCTTTATTGTGGGAGGTCATTTTGGGATTATCTTGAACTATTCACTTAAATATGAAGTTTGTAGGAAATGCTCAGCTCAAGTGGAGATTTTTTCAGATAAAAAGTTTTCTTGCCCATTTTTGTTCGCTTTTTTCTCACATATTAATGGTACAAGCGGCTTGTCGCGTGTAAACTGAAATTCTGATCCACAACAAAATAATCCGTAAGAATTTATTTCCATAAAAACATACAACCTAGAAGGCTAAATTGCAGGCTGCTGCGATTGCATGAGTTTCTTAACTAGTCCCTAGCACCGCTTGCATTGAGGGTTGAATCTTAAATCTAAAATACAGTGAAACTCGCTTAATAAATTCACTTTTAATAAGTTTTCCCGCTAAATAAGTTAAAATTTTGCGGTCCCGAAAAAGTCCAATACAAATTGCATTTTTTTTAGGCTTAATACGTTTCCTGCTTATTTTCGTTTCTCGCCTTAGTAGTGAAAATATTTATAGCCGAACTCAATTTATTCATACAAATAAATCTTCATAATACGTTTTTCGGAATACAAAATTTTGTTCAACATTCCTTAAAATGAAAAATGGGCGCAATATAAACTAAGTGGTTTTGGCGGCGTCACAAAAGTTGTAGCCGCTGAAAAAACCCTGTAGAATTTGAATACTCTAATAAAATAATATTTAATAAATAAATTTATCCGGCGATTATTTACGATAATTGTTTATATAGTCGCAATCACAAAATCAATCAAAGTCGGCGCAAAATAAATTCGCCTAAACGAAACTGTTTTCATTTTGGTTGTATTTCTTCGAGGAAAAAATCGGCAATATTAATTACGTAATATCAGGCCGGCGTCACACAAGGTGTATTTTCCATCGCGTCTTTGATGCCGCGGAACACCATTACACCATTATTGAAAGCGTCCAAAACCGATTCCTAAGATACCTAGACCTCCATTCATTTTGATCTCATTTAAGCAATGAAGACTCTGCGAAATTTTTTAGCATGCAAACTCTAACTTGTCGAAGAAACATAGCTGACGCGGTGATGTTATTCAAAATAATACATGTTGATAGTCCGGAACTTCTTCAACGAATATCTTACCACATCCCATCTCACAATAACAGACACCCACCTACTTTTCATCTCCCCTTATGTAAGACCAACTCAAAACAAAACTCCTTTATGTACAGATCCATTAATTCATTTAACACAAACTATCACCACATCGACATTTTCAACTCAACAATAAGAAACATAAAACAAACAATATCTACACAACCCACCCAAACTAATTTGTACAATATATCCTCCCTTCTATTCCTTCCCACATTCCTCTCCACCCTCTCCACTCGCTGTTAAATTAAATTACTATATTCAGTGGAAAATTTGTAATTGGCATTATTTTATAAACCATTATTTTATATTTGTTATGATGTTGATTTGCTGTTAATTTTCCCCAAAATAAAATAAATAAATATGCGCTTATTGAACACATTATGCAGATCATCGGTCATTCTGCCGGCGCGCGGCGGAACGCTCGCTTCAGCGTCTGTTCGGTTCCCCGCCCGTGGAACTTACGTCAACGTAAAATCAGTGACGTCGCGTCTCGTGTTTTTGATTGCAAGGCGCCCTGTTAATATGTTTTCACGCCTAATAAGTTTTTATTTGCTGGTCCTTTGAAAAACGTATTAAGAGAGTTTCACTGTAATATTCAGCTTATTCCATATCCTTTCATCAAATCTTCTCTGACGTAACTGTGCAAGTATTGTGAATAATAACACGTGCCTTTACTTGAATATTTCCTTCCAGCCTCTCAGTATGACTATGATCTGGTGGTAATTGGTGGTGGATCTGGAGGTTTGTCGTGTGCTAAGGAGGCGGCAAACCTCGGAGCAAAGGTGGCCGTACTTGACTTTGTCACACCATCCCCGCAGGGTACCAAGTGGGGCTTAGGGGGGACTTGTGTCAATGTCGGCTGCATACCCAAAAAACTCATGCACACGGCTGCTTTGCTAGGAGAAGCTATTCATGTGAGTAAACTTTTTAATTTAACTATGTTATAGAACATGAATAGTCCCTGTTAATTTTTTAAAAATTTAAACCACTTTTAAAAAGTATGTTTTTATCTCAAGCACTAATTCATTTATGGATAAAAAAAACTCAGCAGCAGATGTTTGGAAATATTGAATTAAAAATCTTCACCATTTCGATACAAGTTAAGCTGATTCTACTAATCTGAAACCTTATGTGTTTTGACAATACTTTTAAAGGCATGCTGTAATTATCCATTTATTGGTTTATGCTTGTGGTATGTAGGCAGTAAGCAGGAAAAAGAATACTTAAAATCACCTCTATGGTTGGTCTATTGTGGCTCTAGCTTTCAGAGCAAATCCAAGCTCAAAAAGATTTGGACCTTGAATTTTATATATGTACTACGGACTCTTCGGTATCGAGGCTATTTGGTATGGTAGTCAGGCTTTGGACATGAAATATGTTGCATGTTTCTGATGTTGTTTTAGCTAGCATCTTAGTATTTAAATAATTCACATTTGTATTTTATTTTGAGGATAGTATTTCTTTGTATTAATTAACTAGGTAAGTTAGGTTGTACTGTGGTAGACCACTTCCTTTAGTTTGATAATGAATTATGTTTTCGACATTGAAATAGTTAACATTTGATTGATCATTTATGTAATAAAACGCATCATAGCAAATCTAAGCCACAGTATATTATCCATATGCATTAAAGCTTATTTGGGGGATATTACTTTGTTTGTAATTTTGTGCCATATTTTGCACAAGGGCTTATAATGAACACAATATAAACTTTTTTTTTTCTGTTTCTTTTCCGGAAACACCGACCTTGGCCTTAGCAGCTATTATAGTCACTCATAGGGCCTAGTAACAAGCAGGAAGCTTGTTATGAAATAAAGAGTTAATACGTATTCTTAATGATTATTTTACGCGCTATGTATCGTATTTTGCTATTACTTTGTGGTTATTCATTATGAATATAATTAAACTAATTAACTTAGTTTATCACCACTTTATTTTTGGTAAAACCAACCGGTTTCGGAAACAACGTTCCTTCATCATCGTATACTATTACTATTATGATAGTATTAATTTGTTTGATTATTTTATAATTAGCATAAAGTATTCCTAAGATCCTGAGCAACCTGTCCATGAAATTATAGAACATTTACAATTCAAAATGTATTCATAGTTGCTATTGCATAATTATTAATGATTATTTCCAATCATCAGCTTTATCTCATGTTGGATACTTGATTACACAATGTTAGTATCAATGATTTATCTTTATGAAATACAAAAGGTTTATGTGGCAAAATATGAATGTAATATGAAATATTACAGATTTATTGATGGGCGAGTTTCTTTTTATGTAATGTTGAACATTTGTGTAATTTTTTTACATTAGTGTAAGTAGCTTCTATTGTTCTACTATTTTCTGTGTATAGTTTTCTGGGATATTCTGCCATGTACATGTGGCCCCTCTGGCCGACGTTTCGGATCCCATTGCAGGGTCCATCATCAGGGCTGATGATGGACCCTGCAATGGGATCCGAAACATCGGCTAAAGAGATCACATATACACGGCAGAATATCCCAGAAAACTATACACAGACGATTCTGAACGGCCGTGAAAACCTAAGGACATTGTTCTACTATTGATCGTGTATCAATTTTTTTTAATTATGAATTATTGGTAAAAAATATTCTGGAAGTTATATATTTTACTGTAGTGCTTGTCAGGAATGGAGAAGACTCATTTGAAAGAATTATATTAATGCCACTTTGTAATGATAACAAATTACTTGCAGGTGGGTATAAATAACACATTATATACATATATAAGGCACCTATTAAACCTTAAAATACAATTGTAGAGGAAAGAAAGCGGTGGTGAAATCTGAGAATTATGGGGATTTTTGAGGGTACATATCACCGGGAATCCTAGGTATCTAAAAATGTTGGGTGACACTATTATTTTTTTGAAATGAAAGCTATTTATGAATAATCCGATTCTAATGACCGATAACGAAATTGAGGAAAAATGGAATGTATTTTTATGTTTGTTTCTGTTTACTGAAAATTAAGCACAATATACTACAATAATCACTGAACACAGTACATAATTGGCGTCTACCACATATAGTTTATGAAAAAAAAAAGCCCCCTTTGGGCCCACGACCCTACTAGGACAAGGGGATGAAAATGAAGATAATGATGATAAAAGGAAAAAAAGGAGTCAACGTGTTTTAAATTTCTCTGTGATTGCAATTTGCTAATTATTTAAAAATAATTACTTAGGTTCTGGATGCAATAATCGCGGATAAATAAAGTTGACGCAACACTTGTTATGTGAAATATACAAATAATTTTTAAAGATTACGATAACCACAGAAACCAATTTAAATAACGTGCAACATTCTTAAAGTAATAAAGTATTTAACTTAAGTATATTGACATCTTCAATGCCCGTGGCTGCCCCATGTTTTTTTCATAGTGACAGATTTAAAATCTTTTGCTTTTAAAATGTGGGTTATAAAAATATGCTTCTTCCAGGATGCACAAGCTTATGGATGGCAGTTCACAAGTCCTGAAACCATAAAAAATGATTGGGCTCAATTGACTGAGTCGATTCAGAACCATATAAAGTCTGTCAACTGGGTTACGCGAGTGGACCTCCGGGACAAGAAGGTGGAATATGTTAACGGGCTGGGGCACTTTAAGGATGCCAACACCGTTGTGGCTGTGATGAAGAATGGAAGCGAAAAAGAGTTGACGACTAGTAACATTGTGATAGCTGTCGGAGGCAGACCACACTATCCGGATATACCCGGTGCCTTGGAATATGGCATCACCAGCGATGATATCTTCAGTCTTGCCAATCCTCCAGGAAAAACATGCGTAGTTGGTGCTGGCTGTATCCTTTTACTTATTTGGTCTTATCAATGCATTATATCTTACATTTCTTTTACGTAAACAACCTCTCAACTATTTTTAATCTCACTGTCATGTTCTCTAGAACCCAAGGAGTGTATATTGAAGGGTGTCTGGGTTATTCACCCCCAGTATATTGGACAGTGATTATAAAATTAATTAATGTATGCATCGCATGAAAAATCCCAGTTATTAACTTTCAAAATTTTAATTCCACAACTTAGTACACTGCTATATACACACTATGTACTGGTACATTATCAAATCTAGTACAAATATAAAACAAATGTTTTGTTTAACAATAGTTATTGAAAATAGTTAACAAATTACAAAAACTATGTTCGAACCAATATGAGTAATATTGGAAGCGAATCGTTAAATTGGCTAATTAATTTTTTTTTATGTACCTACCAGATGAAAGCCCATCAGGAAAAATAATAGTTTAAAATTTTCGCAGAATCGTTAGTAGCTAGATGGGACCTACCTTCTGATATCAGCTTAAATTATCATTGGTAGATTCAATTATCGTTGAACCCACAGCACTACATACCTCCTTACATTAGATGTGCAAAATTTAGTCAGTTAATTTAATAATATAAAAAATTAAACATTTACAATTTGAAGATTCAGAGAAAATATAGTATCTTCTGATGGGAAAGTGGTCATGAAATTATAAAAATTGCTAGAAATATTTATTTTGAGATAAATATCGCAGCGGTGGGAGACAAAAAGAAACACTAAAAAAATTTACTTTCATTGATTACTTATTCATTAGTCACAAACTTAACTAGAGCAGTGTTCCTTAATTCACATAAATTGTCATTCGAGAATCTTCCACTTGTCTGGAACACTTGTCTTTTAGAATTTTTAACCTTCTGTGGAACATTTTAGTTCTCTGTTCATTATCACACTGAATGGCTATCGTGAATATTCACACTGAACGCCTGCTTACTTAACTGCTTCACTTCTGTGGCATTCGCCAGCTATCACAACAAAATATTGCGCAGCGATAGTGCCGCTTGTTTTAAAAGAGATGGTTACTCCACGAATGTTCTGATATAGTCCCGTGTGTTTAAGACCCTTTCAATTTATTCTAATTTGTTTCTTTCTAAACGTTCAGAGTGTCGGGAAATCCTCGATTATGTGCAGTTCCTTTGTTTTCTAACATTTCGTAACAATATATTATCATAATGAGTTAAGTATATTTTAATTAAAAAAAACTGTGCCCTTAAATGTGCGTCATTTTTCCTCTCGGGTCAGAAAATAGATAATGTAAAAAAATACGAAAAATTTCCAACAAACTTTTTCATAAAGAGAATCTATTTAAATAAAACATTTACTTAGGGAACAATTTGGCTAATTGAGCTTTTTCAGATGGTCATTAATCTTACTCAGAGGTTTAGGTAGATAAATGACTCTCGTTTATAAGGTACAAATTAAAATCATACTTCCGAATCGGCAATACCCATTTCATTAAATTAAACATCCAGAGATATAATATTTTTCATACCATGCATATGGTTCGGTGACATATAAGAGGTGAGAATTACTTTATTTTTGTAGAATTATACTGATTTTTCAAAATTTTTAATTAATAAGAAATGCCATTTTGCCCTTGACTACTCTACAATAGACATTGGATTGGAGTGTGCAGGATTCTTGAAAACGCTAGGTTATGAAGCAACAGTCTTGGTACGATCGGTTGTGTTGAGAGGATTTGACCAACAGATGGCACAAGTTATCACGGGCGAGATGATCGATTTGGGAGTCAACTTCCACTTCAGATGTATTCCCAAGAGTATAGAAAAGACGGAATCGGGACAGCTGCTCGTGACGTGGACAAACACAGTAGAAAACACAGAGTGAGTTCTTAAAAATTTTTCGGCTAAATATAAAATCAATGTAATGTTTTCTCTAGTCAAATTATTAATTTAAATGTGTGGAATAATTTAAATGGATTTTTCAGATTTTCAATACTCGATAAAAATGCATTGTTATTACTTTTTACTACAAGGGCCTTCTCAGTTCCCACGTGTTCTAACATTTTTACTGGTTTGAAAAAATATTCATTATTTCAGTAAAAATAAATAAAATAAAAATCTTCCTGACCAGTATGAATACTGATCACAAATCAATGAGACTTGAAAATAGTAGTTTTACAAATATCTTAAGCTTTTTATTAAATCAACGGATGTAACAATTTTTTAAATTATTTCAAATATCAGTTTCAAAATTTTGCATTGAGAATGTATAAATAAAGAAGTATATCAAAAATATGTCAGTCTATGAAATTCCACTTTTGGAAATCACAGTCTATTAAAGGGATCATCTTGCATTTTGATAAAAAATTCCATACTTTTTCTCATAGCTTTTCTTCCATTTTGTATCAAAAGGTTTCAAATTAAAATTTATTTTTCAGGTTTCATATATTTTAAATAAATGTATTCTTCTAAAACGACGGTAACTAAATTATTTAATCAAATAATAAATTGATTAAATCAACCAAATCAACAATATTTTAGAACTGAAGAGAATTGCTCTGCTTTGTGGGGTTTTATATTAAAGGGGTTAAAAAAAAACATTTTTTTTTTTAAAAAACAGTCTTGAAACATAAATTGTAAGAAAATTAACTGTCAGGTTTTAAAATAATTTTTATAAATCAAAGATTGTTCAATTTGTAAAATTATTGAAAAAAAAGACATCTCACAAGTCCATATAGTTATAAAAACCACACAAAGTGGTTTAATTTTCCTCAGTTCTAAAACAATTTTTTTATACATATGGCTAAACCTTGAATTGCGAGTGTATTTCGTTCCAGAAACGCGTTTTAAATATAAAGCACTCGTAGATCAAAAAGATAAGAAATAATGATTTGTTCCACAATATAAAAATGATTAATACAAAGTAAATTTTTTATTACATATATAATATTAGTTCCTTTAATTTTAAAATTGTGTAGGACCACTTTCACTGTTATTAACAGGAATCATAGCTATCTGATGGCTCACTGGAATCTTTTTCTTCCTTGCAACTTTAACAAGGAATTTATCTAATAACATTTGGTTTTGCATCCTTTTGAGGATTTCGCAGAAATGCAACGTTGCATTGTCATTAAACATATTCATCGCTCACACTGCTACAGCCTTTTTCAGTTGGTTTTATTATTTTGCATTGTTTCCCGTACGTGAGAGGGTGTAGAACAATTAGCTCAGTTGCGATCACTTGATTCATAGCAGACAAAGCGTATACTCAAATATCAACGTCTTATTCGTACACCAAGTCAAAATTTATAATTTTTTTTCTCATCTTGCAAAATATTAGGTCCATACATATGAAATTGGCGTTTTGCCATACTGGCAAATTTGATCTCAAATATCTTCTCTTTGGTTAGGAATTCCAAATCCAAATTTATACAGTTATTTACTCATGTATTTGTGTTTTGAAAATTATAATTCATTTGTTTTTTTCTCAATTGTTTTTTTCTTTGCGTCACTCAGTTTACAAAATGAAAAACTTGAAATATCGCGTTATTTACGAGTACAAGTTCCACCGTGGCACCAGTGCTGCAGAAACGGCTCGAAGGATTAATGATGTGTATGGCGACGGTGCCGCAAAAGAAAACACAGTGCGTTTTTGGTTCCAACGTTTTTGTTCTGGAAATTTCGACCTGCAGAACAAGCCCCGTGGACGGCCGGAGACCAAAGTTGATAATGAAGAATTGAAGGCTATTGTGGAAGCGGATCCATCGCAAACTACATCCGAGTTAGCTGCAGGCTGCGGTGTAAGTGATAAAACTGTTTTAATCCACTTGAAGCAAATTGGTAAGGTGAAAAAGCTTGAAAGGTGGGTACCTCACGAATTGAGTGAAGCAAATCAACAAACGCGCGTTGACTGCTGCGTTGCATTACTCAACCGGCACAATAATGAAGGGATTTTAAACGAATCATTACCTGTAATGAAAAGTGGATCCTGTACGATAATCGGAAGCGCTCATCGCATAGGCTGAACCCTGCCGAACCAGCCAAACCATGCCCCAAGCGAAAATTGACTCCAAAAAAGTTACTTGTGAGCGTTTGGTGGCCTAGTGCTGGTGTCGTTCACTACAGCTTTTTTAAATCTGGCCAGACGATTACGGCAGATGTCTATTGTCAGAAACTGCAAACCA